>CAWUFW010018960.1:0-202805 GCA_963921515.1 Calotriton arnoldi
TAGACTTCTTTATAAATAGCTTCAATGCAGACTTTGGCATAGATGAATTACTATTTAAACTGAGCCCAAATGTGTCATTTGCATAAGCAAATGATCTAAAAAATGCTGATTGATCCTTTAGCTTGTCAAAGATTTCCACTCTCAGGGCCGCCCTAAGGGAACCCTCATCTCCCCAAAGGAGAGCGTTCCCCCACCTCAGGACCGCTGACAAAGCTAAAATAAAAGAGGAGACTAAACCAAATTCAAGCGTAAAATATGTGGGGCGGCCAGGGAATTTAGATTACAAATTTGGCGGAAGAACCGGAAGAACCGGCCTTCAGCCTTGTCAAAGGCGAGCCAGTGATTATTATCCAATACTTCTGCAGCATAAGTTAATGAAGGCGGAATTTTAACCTTAAATACTGACAGAACATGACTAAAATGACGACTCCCACAAATTTTATAAAATCTATTCAGAGCACCAGCCTGGGAGGCAGCCTTACCAACACATAATTTAATGTGTTCTGAATCTCGCCCGTTTTTTGCAAAAACCTTTCCCAGATACAAGTATGAATCGACCAATTCTAGTTCTTCATGCCCTAACAACCACTTATACCCTTTCTTTATTCTATGACCTTTCTTGCGGAAGATTAAGATTTTGCTTTTGGAAATATTAATTTTCAAAAAATGATCCTCCGCATATTTGGTTAGGGCATCCAGTCGACGTTGCAAGCCAATGGGAGTTAAATCAAAAATTGCAACGTCGTCTGCATAAAGTAGGGAACCTATGGACAATGGACCAATTCTAGGGGCATCCCCCCTCACTGAATTTAGTGTGCCTGGAAGATCATATATATAAAAGGAAAACAGAAGAGGGGCCAACAGGCAGCCCTGCTTCAGCCCATTATCAGTAACGATCCTGCAAGATAGACCTTGCTGGCCTCCCATCATCACTTGGCACCAAGTGTCTGTATGTAATTCTATCAAGAGGCCCAGGAGATGGTGTGGCATTCCGAGATGATGAAGCTTTCTCCACAGCGTTTGACGATTCACTTTATCAAACGCCGTGGAGAAATCAATGAAAGCCGTATAGACTGGCATGCTTCGAGAGAAAGTATATTTCTCTACAATGGTCTGGACAACCACAATGTTGTCCAGGGTTCCATGGTTCTTTCTAAAGCCTGCCTGTTCAGGTGGTAAGATGTTCTGATCATTGGCCCATTGCTGCAGGTGACAGAGTATGCTTTTTGCAAATAATTTGCCCGTAGCGTCCAACAACGCGATATGTCTAAAACTAGTAGGTTGACTCTTTGGGACCTTTTTATACAAAGGAACTATAATGCTCCCCTTCCAGGAGGAGGGGATATTAATAGTTCGGAAGCAAAAATCAAACAAAGGTGCTAAAAAAAGCTCCCCAGGCCGCTGGCTCCTTTTTAATTAACACGATCGGAATTCCATCCGGCCCTTGTGCGCCGGAGGATCTGCTATTCTTTATGTAGCCCACTACTTCATCCCTTGATGGAGGACCATATTCCAGAAGAGAAGACTCCTCTGTAGAGGGCGTCAAGAAAGGTACTGTACCATTATTTTTATATAATAGTGAGATATAGACCACCCACTCCCTTTCTGGGATTGAAATAGGCAGAGCCCTCTGTCTTGAATCGCAGTATTCTGCGATCAGGGGCCAGTATTTTTTTGAGTTTTTGGCTCTGGCGGCTTCCCTTAACCCGATCCATTTGGCATCAAACTCCCTTCTCTTTTCTCTAAATTTATAACGATTTCTAGCTTGCTTAAGGCGATTGATTTCTTGTTGTTTACCAATGGAGAAATGTAAATGTTGTTTTCTGATTAAACGGTTAATTTCTTGATTTAATACTTTCAGCAGTGGCAAACCCTGGTTTGCAACTCGGGAGCCAATTGAGTCAGTACTTAAATTTTTTATCTCCTTCATTTGTGCCTCGAAAAACTGTAAAATGTTTAAGGAATCAGAACCCTGCCATTTTACATAACTTTTCTTCATCATCACACCTACCTCGGTGGTATCTTTTGGAGTCCAAAAGGAGCGGCCATTAGCTTTATTAAAAACCACCGAGCCCTGGTCCAGGTTCCCTTGGTTCAATGCGGGTAAATTAAAGGCTATTGTCAAACCCAATACACTGTGGTCACTCCATATTGACGGAGATACCACTAAGTTTTCTGAGGCCCCAAACATTTGGTAGGAAACAACCACGTAGTCCAATAGGCTTTGTGTATGATGGGAGTTGAAAGTAAAATCTGCTATTTTATCAATCGGAATCCTACCATTTAAAATGACCAAGTCCATGCTTCTGATACTATCAAGCAAGAGAAGACCCCGTTTGTCCGTTTTTATTTTATGTGGTAGCAGAGAATCTGGAATATGCCAAATTTCCTCTTTGTCTCGATTGGCATAAATCTCCAGTGCAGAGTTCACATTTTTCGCATTCAGATCTCCCACTAATACAACCGAATGGCATTCTTCCAGGGTAGCTATCTCATGAATATATGAGAAAAATGTACTTAACAAATGGTCAAAGTTTCTCCCTGGAGGGATATATAGATTTGCCACCAGAAAGAAAATAAGGCTGCCAGATTCTCCCAAACATGTCAGCTTGAGGCAGATACAAAGATTTGATGGATGGACTTTCTGATTCCAGTTTATCGTATTGTTGAGCAAAATGGATACCCCCCCGCTAGCATGACCCCTTTCGGAGTGCTTAGCATAACAAGAGAAAACAAAAAAGCCATCACAATCAAAATCTTTACACGACCAGGTTTCCTGTAAGCATATAATTGAGGGATTCAAGGATTTTAAAAAATTCAGTTTCTCATCTTTATGACCTAGACCGGCCATATTCCAGGACAGAAGTGGCTACCTCAATGAACCGCTTCTTTCTACCACCGGGCAGTTGGTATTCAAGGATTTTGCAACCCAACTCCACCGAGCCAAATCGTCATCTATGTCTGTGTCCTGATAGGTGCCTGCGGCATCTGACACCAAATTTATTGAGCGACCCCTTTTATCTAGTGACACCTTAATATTTAGACCATTACCCGATGGGAACTCTGAGTCGGGCCCAAAGCGTCTAACACCACAGGATTACCGGGCCTCTGTACTTTCGAGTACTGAAATATAGGGCACAAAGTGTGATATTCCTTAGAATCTAATACAGGCATTAGATCCAGCCCTCGTTTCAGAAAATGTTCGCAGTTTTGCAGGACCAGATTTGCCACAATCAGAGAGCTAAAAAAGACCCTGGAATAAAAGAGGCTCTCATGCAGGTTAATCTTGACAAGCAAGATATCTCTACTTTCCACCAACTTTAATGCCTCTATCTCAGAAAAGAGCTTAAGAATGAATCCTCTATTTACCGGGCAGGATTCACTGTCAAATAGCCAGATAAAATCCACGATGGAAGAAGGGACATTCTGCACCACATTATCTTTCTTTACAGCGTCTCTTGAAGGGATCCAAAGAGGCACTCTATCGCCGAGACTGACAGCTTGTGCCTCCTCATTAGACTGAGTCGTTAGGTGCGACACTGTAGTAGTAATTGGGATATCTGACTTTCTATTATACAATGTTGTTGTCCCTATGAGAGTTCTATTGGATCCCATCTGTGAGTTACCCAGTGCATGTGGCCCCACCATTAGGCTTGCATCCACTCTGGCCCCCAGTGCTCTAGACCTTGTCAGAGGTAAAGCAGCCCCACCTCCCTTTAAAATCCCCCTACTCAGGACAGCGGATGGCTCACTGGTCTGGAGGGAATAAGGTACTTGTGGAGACTGCAACACTGGACTTGATGGAATATCTGCCGTTCCTGTCACCCCCGTACCCCCGTCTAATGTAAAATATACTATAGTCGGGTCTCTAGGAGCACCCTCCTCAACTGGCAATTTAAGACCTCCCTCATCCATTGTAGTTTGGGGATCACTCTGACGATCGGGAATCAGTGGGAAATGTAATTTTGCCATTTTCCGTTTAGGGAATCGTCTTATCTTTTTATGATTCTTTTTCATATTATCCCCTTTAGGAACTATTGTAAGACCTCCTTTCTTCCTAGCCTTTGACCCTCCTTTCCCCGATGAAGTAGGGGGTTGGCCCTGAGAGGTGGATGGGGATGGAGCCTCCTACTCCATCTCTCCCCTACCTTTTTGCCCCACATAGCTCCTGAATTTCTCATCTCACTCCACTCTACTCCACTTCACTTTACTCTGAAACAGTCTATTCTAGGCCACTGCATGCTAATCTATGCCACTCGACTCTGCACTACTCTGCTCTGCGTAACTGCACTCTGCGCCACTGCACTCTACGACACTGCACTCTGTGCCACTACACTCTACGTCGCTACACTCTACACTGCTACACTCTACACCACTTCACTCTACAACACTCTACTCCACTCTATGCCATTCCACTCAGACACTACTCCACTCTATGCAACTCTACTCTACAGCACTCTACTCTGATCTATGTCACTCTACTCTACAACACTCAACTCAATTCTACACAACACTATCTATGCCACTCCACTCTGCTCTACACCACTCTATTCTACAACACTCTACTCCAATCTATGCAACACCCTCTTCGCCAGTCCATTCCATTCTGCTCCACACCACTCCCCTCTATACCACTCCATGACACTGTATGCCACTCCTCGACACTATACTCCACTCTGACACTCCACACCACTCCACGCCACTCAACTCTACTCCACTCTACACCCTTTCACTGTATGGCACTCTACTCCCTGCACGCCACTCCATGACAAACCACTCCACTTCACGCCACTCAACTCTACTCTATGCCACTCCACACCACTCCATAACACTCCACTCTACTCCATATTATGACACTCCACCCCACGCCACTCTCCTGTACCCTACTAACTTTTAGCCATGCTGAACAGCAGCCACACTGGTGTGCAACATGGCTAAAACATATTGGCAAAGCCAATAGGTCTTGAATAAGTAAGACCTATTGGCTTTGCCAATGCTTGTTCAATGAGGTATCTTGTTGCAGGGATTCAAAGCTAGTTAAGATAAACTTAACCCTGGAAGAAAGTTCGAAAATTCTCCCATCTTTGAAAAGGGCAAAGTCTCGTTATTTCATCTGGCTTAACATGCACATTTTAATCTGAGCTCACCCCTAATTATAACGCGTTTAACCGATGATCAGTCATTATAATTAGAAACTTTTGCCCAATGTTTTGCGTTTTGATTACATGTGTTCTGAACATGCCAGTTTGTTAAGTAAAGGGTGTGCCAACTCAATGCATAGACCTTGCTAGGATAGAGTGAATAATAGTATACTTTTGTTTATCACATTGTATGTGCACATCCACATGCATAGGGGTCAACAAGCTGACCTTGGTACGTAGAGGAGACCTGAGTTGTAAAGCCAGTTTGGGAACTTTGGTCAAAATCATCATGTGGTTCCGGGCAAATCACATTCCCCTGTGCTCCAAACTATAAATATGAGCAATTCAACTGCACTACTTCATATTGTCCCACCCAGTGGCGTCACTAGGGGTGCGGGGGTGCGGACCGCACCGGGTGACACCATCACATGGGGTGACACGTGAGCCTCTGCTTTGCAGCAGAGGCTCACGGTGTCACCCCATGTGATGGTGTCACCCGCCCCGGTGCGGTCCGCACCCCCGGACTCGGGAGTTACCGCACTGGGTGACACCAACCCTAGTGACGCCACTGGTCCCACCTATGAGTTGCTGCTCCTGGCTGGGTGATAAAATGTCCCCCCTGGAAATCACTCTTGGAGTCTTTGGAGCTAGTGAAGCGCTATATGACATGCTTGCCATGAATTTATTTTTATTCATTTATTTATGCGGGAACTTGAGCAGCGCACAAGACTTCAAACGAAGTCTCCTGGCTCTTGGTGCCTAAAAGAACAGTCCAGTTTCAGGAGCCTTCCTGAAATGAAGGAAGGGGCAAATGCCACGAATGCCAAGAGAAATTAAGTCCCAGAATTTGGGTCCAAGCACATTGAAGAGCAGTCGCTGGCGGTCTTTTATGCATACAGACGAAGCAGACTTTCTAGCTCCACTGATCTAGATCACTGTCCTCAAAATGTTGGACAATGAAACAATTTAATTTCTCTTAGATGTTGGCTCATTGATTGCAGCTGCTTCCACTTAGGTGAGTTCTCTCTCTTCATTGTCTGTGGTAACTGCACACTCTGCCTGCTGGCACTAATGAGAACAATCTATCAAAAATGTTTACTCTTCCCTCCACCAACACACACACACTCACGGACAATGCTGTCTCCATTAGAGCAGCCAGAGGGACATAAATCACTTTTCTGCTATATAGGTACCAGTGAGATCTAGGCTGCACACCTCAGTCCAGAGAGCTGTCTTGTGGGCAGTGCCCCTAAAACATGCTGTTTTATGTTAGCATAGTATGTTATTAACATGTGTATAGCACACAGACTTCAATCACTATGACCTTGTGCAGCTTTCAGCAATCAGTGACTTTCCGCTTGGTTCTGGGTTTGCCATCAAAGACACAAATCTGGTTCAGATTGTGAAGGTGTGGTACTTTATTCTGCTATAGTTATATTTAGAGTTGGCCAGAACTCGCGGAGTTTCACAGGTGAAAAATATGCAGCTCGCACTGCTATTTAGCGCAGGCAGCGATGGCAAACGGCGCAAACGGCACCATGTATTGCGCCAGCGCGCCTGGCCATTTGAGTTGATTTTAATGCCGTTTGGGAAGAAAATCTACTCGAGCGACAGCAAACCTACTCGTATGGCAGCCCTCTGACCTCGACCGCTTGCGACCGCCGGCGACCATCTGTGTTAAGAAATCACCCTAGGGGACGCCTAATCCCACATTCGCCACTTTTGGAGCCTCGTTGGAGAAGAATTCGGCCACGCAGTGATTTTGCCAGAACTCTGCCTTATTCTTTAGACTTTGGGTGGGTGAATTTGCAGCCAGGGAGCCCTTTGGCTTACCCACACACACACACAAACACACAAACGCACCTCCCGACTCACTCACTCACGCACACACAAAGACACACACATCCTCTCTTCCATGAACACACGCCCATCACCTCGACATACAGATACACACAAACACCTTCCAGCTACCATTACACAGACCCGTCAAACATGCACTCACCAGACACGAAAAAAAATACACTCACTCACACATACAGATGCGCACACACACTCACCCGTGCTCAGTCACACTTGCATAAACCAAGAAACGCACATTCTTGTACATGGATGCACACTTTTCCCCTTGGGCACACACACAAACACCCTTCACCCACCACAGACTCATATGCATGAAACACATGAACACAATCAATACTGACAGGCACACATGCACAGCCTCCTTCGCACATACTTACATACGAAGACACATACACACTCATCTCTTTTCAGACCCACAGGTGCATACAATTATCCGCCGCCTTCCCCACCCAGACAGAGCCGACAGACACACATACACATCAACGCACATGTACGGTCGCTGACAAACACAGACTTAGATCCAAGCTCTTATTTCACCCTGTTTTAGTACGTAACATCCGATGCTGCAACTGCACCCTGAGAAAAAGCAAAGTTTTAATTAAAGACCCCAGATAACCTAGGGTGCAGGAGTTCAAAGTGGGCGGGGGTCCAGGATTTTCCCCTCATTGGTGGACAGGTCTCTGGAAGCTGCCTGGGCTGCTTCACATGACTCACCTGGTCTCAAGCCCTAGGCAACTTTCTAATGAACTGAGGGGCAGATTTACAAGCCCCTTGCGACAACTTTACGCTGCAGTTGCGTCACTTCTGTGACGCAGCGGCGTCGTAAACAATGTGCTACGTTGCGACTTATTTACAACGTGACGCATCTAGGGAGATGTGTCACGTTGTAAAGCCCTGCGCTACATTATACCTGCGTCAGGTATAATGTATGCAGGGTGGGCGTTCCCGTGCAGGAAAGCCTCGTAAAAGTGACGCAGTGAAATCTACAAGATTTCACTGAGTCACTTTTACGATGCCACTACGTCAAAACCATGCGCCTGCTTGAAGCAGGCGTAAGGAGTGATGCAGCATGTTAGGAATAGGCATTCCTAACCATTGCTGGAGTTGCGTCGTACTTGCGACACAACTCCAGCAATGCGCTGCCCTTACGCCGAAAAGATGCGTCACGCATCTGTCTATCCTTGCGCCACGGTGCGACGCATTGTAAATGCAACGCATCCATGGTGGCGCAAGGGTTTTTTTACATGTCGCAATTTAACTGGCGCATCCCTGCTAATATGCAGGGATGCGCCAGTTCTTGTAAATCTGCCCCTGAATGTTTTGCCTATTCCCTGCATCGTCAAAATATCAAAGGGTCTTTTCAGATCTGATGACATATTCAAAAGGGTTCTGGAGAACGTCTGAGTGTAAAAATGAAATATCGGGGCTGCTTATTAAGTTAATTATGTACTAATTTAAAAAGTACACCGGAAATGTGCATGGAACCTGCTCCTGCAGAGAAACATACATTTCTAATGATTCGACATTACCCCGGATGAGGGTGTGTTTTCCAATCCACAAAGGGGTGCTAAGCTGGGGGGCTGATAGAAGTATGTCTTACCTTCAAACCAAGAAGGGGCTTCCAGTCCGCACCGTCTGCTCTCCAGGCATCTTTTCTGATCCTGGGCATCCAGCCGGCATCCCTTGCGTCTTCAGATCCTGTCCCCAGCGGCAGAGCGCAGAGCTTGGGCGAGGGGTGCTGCTGTTTCCCGGGCAGTGTGTCACTTTAACTGTTGTGGTTGAAGCGGTTTTTGCACGGCATCCCCAGTTCAGCTGGCGGGTGCACCCATTGGTTCATCCTCTTCCTATCAGCGTTCCTGGAGGGTTGTGGCTGTTTCGCGGGAGCGAAGTTTCGCGGACCCTTTCTGGGTGAAGTTCAGCTGCGACTCCGCGAGGGAGGGTGAGAAACGATTTGGCTGCTCACCCCTCGCACTCTCCCAAGTGCACTCCTTTCCCAGGATCTTCACCTCCAGTGCCCGGTGTTGGCTGCATTCCGATGAGTGGGGAGAAAACTGCAAGAGACGTCCATTCCTCAGCGTTGACAGCGGTTTCTGCACAGCTGCCTGCTCTGCTTCGTGCTCACAGCCAGCATCTCAGCTCTGAGGGGCTGGTCCTTGCACCAGTCATTGTGTGAACATCACATGGTGCTTCACGACGGGAAAGGTGCATGTGTTTGTGCAGCCTCTTTCTAGCAGACAGGACTATAGCTTGTCGCTGGGACGCAGGCAGCGTAGAGACGATTCTATTCTTAGCGCAGCGCTATGTTTTTTATTTTTTAACTCAGATCGGATATAGAGGCGAAAGTGCTACTTCAGGAACATCGTCCCCAGGGCGTATGGCCAAGGCCAGGCGGCGAAGATGCGTTAGTCTTGTTCAGATGTCTTGTTCTTTTATTGATTGCTGCTAGTTTTGAGCTGTGTCAGAGGGCAGGACGAGCAGGAGATCGGAAATTTGCTCCTATGGTATTGGAAGGGGCGGAGATTGGTTCTGCGTTGAGACGTGGTCTACATGGGTGGGTGCAATTACAGATTCTTGACTGAGTTGTGTGACCCTTGTCAGATCGATTTTTCTTCTTCCATTGGCTTGTCGGGCAAAACCGAGATTGCTTACACAGGAGGACACAATAAATACGTGATAAATATGTTCGAAAGGGATTTGGTTTCTGGTCAGGAAGAACGTTGTGCAGAATAGGGAGTTCCTTAATCAGCGCGGTGCACCTGTCTGGCGTCCCTGTGTTTGGATCGATCCCAGGAAAGTTCCTATCGATCCTGTTTATACAGAGCCCAGTGGTTAGAGACATGGCCCGGAGATATCCCTGCTCTCGGGGTGTACAAAGGGTTCAGCCCCAGAGCGCTGGACAGCTCCCACTCGCTTCATTTTTAGAGTCTTGTGTTCAGCACCTGCTCGCTCGCATCCGACAGAGTTGTGGGGATAGCGCCTATAGTGCTTAAATCTGGGCAGCTCCCAGTCTCGGTGGTATTTGTTGGTATGGAGATGTGTGTACAGCACTGAAACAATATAGGCCACTTCTGTCCTTAGAGCTGTGTTTAGCACCTTGCTCTGTACAGCTACAGTTTTCTTAGTGTTCCGACGGAACTTCGTGTTTAGCACCGAACCCTGCACACGTACAGCCCTCTGTGTTCATATACATGTGTGTTCAGCACAGAACCCCGCACAGCTTCCTGTCTTCAAACTCAGACAGAACTTTGTGTTCATCGCCGATCCCTGTACAACTCTCTCTGTTCATGTAAATGTGTGTTCAGCACCTAGCACCTAGTCCCGCACCGCTCTCTCTGTTCACATAAATGCATGTCCAGCAACGACCCCTGCACAGCTCTCTGCGTTCATATAAATGTGTGTTCAGCAACGGCCCCTGCACAGCTCTTTGCGTTCATATAAATGTGTGTTCGGCGCCTAGTAATGGACAGCTCCACGACCTTCTAATTTACAGAACTGTGTACGGTTAAGTACCCTGGACAGCTCTCGTCTCTTCTGACAGAACTGTGGTTAGCGCCTTGCTCTGGACAGCTCCCCTGTTAGAGCTGCGTGATCAGGACCGAGTCCTGCACAGCTCTCTGCGTTCATGTGGATGCGGGCTCAGCACCGCGCCCTGTGCAGGTCCCGTGCAGCTACCGTACTCTCTGGGGACAGGTAGTGTTCACCTCCAAGCCTTCAACAGTTCCCTGTGTCCAGACAAAAGTATGTACAGCGCCGAGAATTTGGGCAGCTCACTGGGTCTCTGTGCTGCGATAACATAGCATAACATACCATAACGTGTATTTGTAAAGCGCACGTTCACCCAAGGGTTTCTTGGCGCTGAATAACAGATGTTTATAGACAGAGGTGTATTCTCAGCACAGAGCCTAGACAGCTCCCATGCGCTCTCTTGCCAGACACAGGTGTGCGTTCTGTTCTGATCCTTGCACAGTATTCAGGAAGGTGAGCGGTCACTGAGCATGGAGGTTTTTTTTAGATAGCTCTCCCCTCTCCCCTGCCTAAGGAGGAGTTCAGCCTGAGAGTCCCGTCTCTCTACCTGTCTAAATATATGGACAAATGCTTCCTTATATGGGGCTTTTAGATAATTATCTTCATACTTTGTTTTGTTGTGTCAATTAAATGCTTTTTCTGCTCACTACATCATACAGTATGTGGAAATAGGCAGTGCTTAATTTGTAAAAAAATAAGTGCCAGGGCTCCTGGTCAAGAGGCCACTGCAGCTTGCACCACTCATTGCCCCTGCCAGCGCTGCCAGTGACAGTACCAACACAATTATTAACTATCACACACATACACAAGTGAGAATTCAGACTATTCCAGGCTCCCAAAGCTATGAGTGGCTTGGGTGGTAGGTGTTAGTCAATTTTCATGTATACTAAATTAATAAATAACTGTTATCTTACTTGTCTCTATTTTAGACAACAGTGTCACCTTGTGGCAGAATGTAATAAGTGCCGACTTTGACAATTATCTGCAGCGCCAGCACCAGAAATCACCTGCTCAAATTAAGCATGGAAATAGGTCAGCTCGCTTCAGCCTTTGGCTGACGTCACTGTGAATGGGGGCATTCTGCTCTTTCACAGGGAGAAAATCCTCACACAAAGTAGTTCGCTTTAGTGCCAGCGAACTACTACCATGCAATGAGTGATTTTGAGACCAACATTTCTTTTTATTTGTAGCCTTGAAAAAGCCAAAAGGCTGGCAGCCAATGCCAGACCTATTTGAGCTTTGCCAATGTTTCTTGCATTCTATGGTTATTTTATTCAAGTCCGATTTTTCTCTTTCCTTAATTCCCTCTAGGAACCCTTTTCACTCTCTTGCCTTTCTCGGTGTGATCTGGTTTGCATCTCGCTCATTGTCACTGTCTCATCTTCAATTCACACTAGCCACGCCCCATTCTCTCTCTCTCTCTCTTTGCTGATTTTTCACTTACACTGTTGTATTTGCCACCGCTCCTTTCTTCCAGACGCCCGAGTCTGTATGAAATCCAGCAATTCACTGGCCCCACCTGCCTCTCTGTGGTGTCTCTAACCCTGCTGAGCCCCCACTCTGTTCATGTGCACACAGTAATTCGCGTGCGCCTGGGTCTCCAGCTGTGTCTGGTTCTACTTCCGGCTGCTCGGCTTTCGTTCACCCCTCGCGCTCTTCACCTCTCTGCTCTCGCTCCGCTCTGGCTGCCCATGCAAACTCTCTCCTTCCTTATCCACTTCCCTCGCCCTTCACTCTCTTTCACCACCATTTGTCTTTCCTCTGTCATTGCGTTCTCTCACCTACTTGTCACTGCCATTTCCTCGTCCACCGCACGCTCCTCCCCCTTTTACTTTATCGTTTGCCCACACTCCTGCTTCCGCATCCCCACAAACCTCTACCTCTGTCGCCACCCGTCTCAACAAAGCCATTCTTTTCTTACACTCTTCTTTTTACTCAACTTCCTTCCCTCTCCCTTACTCTAACGCATCCTTTCCCCTCTCACCCCAGTCTTTTCTCTTACCTTCACATTCTTTCTCCTCACCCTCGTTCCACCTCACAAGGCCCCTGCCCTCTGCTTCCTTCTCTTTTTTCTTTTCTACGCCCCCCCACCCACTCGTTTTCAATTCTCTGCCTCTCCTTCTCTTTTAAACTCTGATTAATTCCTCCCAACTCTCACCGCTCCTTTTCTCAATCCGAACCCCTCATTCCCCTCCTTTTCCAGAAGTCTCTTGATTTCATATCACCAGTCAAACTCACGCTCTTCTGTAGTAACCCAGTGCCACCTTCCTTGCTTTGTTCTTCATAAATGTATTGTCTCCCGATCTTCACATTCACCTTTTCTGGACCTCCGCCCTCACTTTCCTCTCTTCCATGCCCCAATATCTCTGTTATATCTAATATCTCTACTATATGTTTTTCTAAATCTCTTCCCTTCTTCTCTCCACGGTTTTGCACTCTCTTGTCTATTAACCTCCTCTCTCCCAGTCTGTTTTTTGGATTCCCAAGTCCTTTCCTCTAATTTCCTTAATTTCTCTCTAGCTCTCTCAACACTTTCTCTCAGTTTCTCCCCTGCCTCTTCCTCCTGTCTCCAGCTCCCCTCTCAAGCTACCTTCCTCTACCGTTTCTCACCCCCACCCCACTCTTTCTCCTCTCATTTCCCATCTTTCACTTCTTCTCTCCCCACCCATCTCCACACTCTAACCCCTCTGTCTGTTCCTCCTCCCCCTCGCGCCATCCGTTCCCTGCGTTGTCCACCAATCTCTCTCTCTCTTCAGACTTCCCCCTTTTTTCCTCTACACCCTCCTCCTCTAGCCCATCTCTCCTTTTTCCTCTCCTTGGTTATCTCTCTCACTTCTCCGTCTGCACTTTCTAACATGCTCTTTCCCTCCATGTTCTTGTTTTCCCCTCTATCAATTCACCTCTCACTGTCACCTCTAAGTCTTCTATTGTCATTCATTTATCTCTGCCCGTCTCACCCACGGCCTTGCCGTCTACTTCCCCTGTATTACAGTCTCTTTCTCTCCCTCCATCCTCTGTGTAGTTTCTTTTGTTTCTCTCCCTGCCATCTCCCCTATCCCCTCCAACCCCCTCTCATTTCCTTTTTTCATTGCTGCACCCCTCTTTGCTCTCTCACTCACAATTATATTATTTCCTCTTTATAATCTACTTCCTCCCCTTTCTCACAGTTCTCCTCCACCCACTTCTCTCGTCTTCAATCTCTCGCCCTCTCTCCCCTCGTCTCTACCGCTCTTTCTCCCTCTCTCCTTCACTCTCTAAATTGAAATGTTGCTCTCTTCTCTAGCTTCCTTTTCTGTCTATCCCTGCCCTACCACTCTCCCCTTGATCAACTTCTCATTGCCTTTCTCCTCGTCACTCCCTTCTGCCCCTGTTTGTTCCTTAACTCGGACTCGCTCTCTACTCTCCCCCTTTGCTTCTCTCTGGCCTACATCCCTTTGTTTCCCTTATCTCGCTCTCTGTCTCTCTTCTCCTCTCGCCCTGATCTAGGGTGCTCCTACTCAGCCTTCATCTTCTTTTCCATCCATTTCTGCATCCATCCAACAGACCTTTCTGCCATTTACCACCCAGTCTTCCTTCTCCCTTTTTATCTATCCTTCCTTTTCGCCATCCTTCTTTGCAGTGGCGGCCTGTACTGTGCATCAGGGTTGGGACAGGTACGCACATGCACACACTCTTATACACACATGCACACATACTCACACCAAGCAGAAACACAACCCACACACCCATTCTAAGAATGCAGGCACAAACACACAAACATTCATACATACAAACATGCACCCAACATTACAAATAAACTTACTGGGCTGCATCTCCGGTGGTGGAAGGGAAGCCTCTGTTATTCATTGAAGGAAGGAAGGGAAAAAAGATCCTGTGCCTCCTCTCATTGGCTGACCTTGTCAAGGGTCATCCAATGAGAGGAGGACCTTCCTTCCGTATTTTATCACAGATCGGGATGCAGTCCTTGAGCCTTTCTGACCCCACAACACTCTTTGAGGAGTGTCACTGATGGTTACTCGGCCCTGGGCACTGCTGGGCTTAAAACGAAGCATCCAAGTCTGAGTCTATCAGTGACATGCCCCCTGCTCATGAGGGAGGAGGGTCACAGGAGACTTTGCTGGGCTGAGGAGGTCACACTCACTGGCCTGAGAATTCTTCAGTTAGGAAAATTTAGGTTCAGGCAGCCAGGTGCCTGCACATTTATTGCATGTACAGCATAAGGATGCCAAATCCAAACATGAAGTGTGTCTGTCAGGCTGACCTTTGCTCAGCCTGACAGACACTCTTCATGCAACTAAAAAAGGTGGAGGAGCGGGCTCTTTTGCCCTTAATAATAAGCCACTACTGCATCTTTATCTTCTTCTTTCCTCTTTATCCGCTCAGCTACCATTCAGTCTCACCATCTATTCCTCTTTCCTTAATTATTATTGCCCATCACTCTAACTTTTATCTCCATCCAACATTCTCTTCACCCATCTCTTTATCCTCCTCTCCATTCTCCCATCTCTGCATCCATCCTTTTTTTCCCCCATCCATTATTCTCTCCTTCCTTCTCTCTGTCCATCCATCTCTGCACCCATCCATCATTCAGTCCTTCAAACCATCCCCTTGAACCAAACTTCTTTCCATAATCGTCACTCCATCCACTATCCCACCTTCACGCCATCCTTGCTTCCCTTCAGCCCTCTTCCTCCTACTACTGGTGGGTCTATTACGACCTTCTCTTTAAAGCCAGAGTCTCCATCAAAGTGAAAGGAGTCATAAACAAATGGTTCTAAAAACTGCCTAGTTGCACCGGCCCCCACTCAAGCTGCTAAATTGAGGGGGGGGGGGGGTTAATGATGCCACTGCTCTGCTACCCCTTCCCTTCTTCTTATCCTTCTGCTTCTTTTGTCCTGTTTCTTTTTTTCCTCCTTTCTCCACCCATTTCCACTCTGCTACTTAACCTCTTGCTCTCTGCCCTCCCTTCTCCTTCATTTATTCCGACCCATTCACTCTTCACCTTCCTCATATAATCTATATTCTCTTCTCCTCACTTTCATCTTTCTGTCCCTTACTTCCGTCCATCTCCCTCTCTTCCTCTTACTCAGTATTCTTCCCACTTTCACCCCCTTTGACCCACTTATTGCCCCTCTTCCCCTGTTCTACTCCCCCTCTAACTTTCCCCTCTCTTTGCCTCCCTGCTTTTCTCTTGTCTCTATTATCCTTCCTTCACCTCCTTTCACCTCCTTTCACCTCCTTTCTCTTTTCTTTCCTTTAACGTTGTCCTTTTGCTGCTCTCACTCTCCCCCACCGATCTCCCTTTCCCTCTACCTATTCCTTCACCCTCACTCTCAACCTATACGTCTTTTCTTTCGACTCTCACTTAATTTTTCTTTCTTCCCCGTCTCTCTCTTCCTTCCCAAAACCCCCACTCCCTAACTTTCCCTCTCTCTCAGCTCTCCTTTCACCTTTCTTTATATCCCCCTCTCTTATCTCATTGCTTTATTCTTTCTCAACCTGTCCCACTCCACTCCCACTCCCACTCCCACACTCATCCTCCAATCTTTCATCTATTGCCCTTCTTCATTTTCCTACCCACTCACTCTCTTAGCATTTGTTAGAAATTGGGTTACTGGTTGACTGGGGTGTGAGCCCTGGTCCAGTAGCAACCTCAATCCTATTCAGGGTGTGGCACACGTAAACCCCAAATAAACCTCTTCTGAACTCCCTGGTAGCTTGGTACAGAGCAGTCAGACTTAAATGAGAGGCAATGTATAACGTTTTTTTGCAGTACTTCAAACAGCAAAACAACGAAAACACCAAACAAAAAGATCCCACACCAGGTTAGAAAAAAAAGCTTAATTTAAATTAAAAAAACAAGACCAAAATGACAAAAATCCAATCAGTAGAACTAGATGTATGAATTTTAAAAGAATAAATTGAAAAATAGCACCTAAAAGCATAAAGTGTCAACCGTAGCTATCTGGTCGCGCTGGACCGGGTCAAAGTCAAAAGTTCTGGTTAACCGCGATGGAGTGTGAATCGGATACAGTCCCAGGATAGTCCAGCTGAAGGTTTACCTTCTCAAGTTTTGTGCCAAGAGTCCAGTTTGCATTGGAGAGAGTTGCAGGGAGCAAAGAGAGCGCTGTGGTCAGTGGTTGGCGTGGGATGAAAAGAAGGCTGCCGTCATGGACGGGCAGGCTGGAGCTTCGCTGTGCAATCCTCCGTGGGTAATTGATGCTTATTGTGCAAAGAGATGGGCTGGCAGTGGCTCGCACTGTATTTTGATAAGAGTGACGCAGTTCTGGTGCAAACAGACCCATTCTCGAAGAGACTACAAGCATGATTTTAAGAGCGCTGAGCCCCAACAAGGGTCCAGGAACTGAGGGGCACCACTTCGGGGTTAGTAACTCACTGTAGCTGGGCCCAGGAATTGATTGAGGAGCCTTTCACAACCATGAGGCTCATATCAGGAGGTCAGCAGGCTAGCCCTTCAAGTCACTCTGAGGTCCTGGGTTAAAAATAAAGTTGTAGGTCCAGTTCTTCTTCCCTAAGCAAGAGGTCATCAGGTCAGCACAGCAGGGCAGCAGGTCCTTTAGAGAAGCAGTCCAGTGCAGTGACAGTCCTTGTAGCAACACAGCAACACAGCAGTCCTTCTTCCTGGCAGAGTATCCACAGATCCAGAAGTGCACTGAAGAGTTGGTGTCTGAGGTCCCCTTCTTGTACCCTGGTGCCCTGGTTCTTGAAGGTGGGAGAGGCTTTCAGGCAGTGGCTTTGAAGTGCATTGAATTCCCAACCTCCCCTGCCCTGGCTCCAAGCTAACTGAAGTGACAATGCAGGGTTGTTAGGCCCTTTGTGTGAAGGCAAAGCACATGCGATTCAGTTGTAAGTGGGGCTGTTCTCAGCTCTGCTCACATCCTGTCAGCAGATGGCCCATCCAGGCACAAGTAATCCCTCTACTGTGTGACTGCCTGGGGGGCATTCACAACATCTAACTGTCAGTTACACACAGTCATGTGACCCAAGAGAGGCTACAGGCACAAAAGGGCTAAGGGCAGGTAAATGACAACATTCTAAAATTGTAATTTAATATCCGATTTCTCCATAAGTTAAGATTTTAAATTCAAATTCCAAAGACACCGAACATGAACTGGCTATCTCTTCCCATTTAGAAATTACACTTATAAAAAGTAATAAGGCAACTCCAGTGCTATTCTATGGGAGAGATAGGGCTCAAAGGAGTGACAAATGAATTTAGGAGTTTTTCACGACCAGGACCTGCAAAACTTAAAAGTACATGCCCAACCTTTTTATTACACAGCATTCTGCCCTATGAGCTACATAGGGCCTGCCTTAGGTGTGACGTTTATGTAAGACTCCCAGTTTTCCATTTTTACTATTTTTTACAGGTAAATACAGACAGACAACCATTTATTTTCCTGTCTGTATTTATTATTAAATATGGATAAATGTTGAAAATAGGTTTTCTTTTAGATAATTTGCACTACTGTTAATCATGAATGCTAGGTCAATAGCTGTGCAGATTGACAGATAGAGGAGTTAAACATTTACAAATATTTCCTGATAAAGTTTAAATAACTTCAGTAGTACAGCTGTTTAAGCTGGTCTACAATACAAATGTTTTCAAATTACCATATTGTAATGTATATGGGTAAAACCCATTGGCCACTCAAACATCAGTAAACATTTGTCAGTTAAATAAATGTAGAATTTTACCCATGGCAACTTCATTTTTTATACTAAGCACAAAATATAAACATGGATAAATAAAGACAGAAAAATCAAAAAAAGAAATACCATAAAACCGAGAGCCTGTCTTATATAAAATAAAAAGAGAGTTTAAGGTTTGACAAGGGGGTTCAAATGTCAAGTTAACATGGCAATCAGTTAAATATGGCATCAAGGCTGTAGTGGTAGACCTGGGCATGTTTTAAGGTGCTATTTAAGTGGGTGGCACAATCAGTGCTGCAGACCCACTAGTAGCATTTAATGTACAGGCCCTCGGTACATGTAGTACCATTCTACAGGGGATTTATAAGTAAACTAAATATGCCAATTAGGTATGAGCCAATTTGTCCATGTTTTAGGGAGCGAGCACAAGCACATTAACACTGGTTAGCAGTGGTAAAGTGCGCAGAGTGCTAATGCCAACGAAAATAAGGTCAGCAAAAATGGAGGAGGTGAGGCAAAAAGTTTAGGGGAAGACCACCCTAAGGCTGACAAGTTGAACAGTTCTCATTTCTCCTACCTACCTTGTCCAACAGTGACTTGTATCACCTTTCTGTTTTGTTTTCTTTTCACTCTTTGCACCCAAATTTTCTCTCTTATCTTCCTTCCCATCTCTCTCACATTCACCCTCACTCCTTTCTACCTCTCCTATCTAACAATGATCTTGTCTTGTACAGTTTGTGCTGCCATTTGGCATGTGTTTTTGATATTTTCTTGCTTCCAGTCACTTCTTGTCTTAGGGTCTGATTTAGAATTCGGCTGACTTGTTACTCCCAACCACTGAAATATAAATCCCATAGGATGAAATGGCATTTATATTTAAGCAGACGGGATATCCGTCAGCGTTGTGACGGATTAACCAGTCCAGCACGTTCTAAATCAGGCCCTTCGTCTCTGTTTCTGAGTGTTTTTGTACCTTCACTCCAACTTCACTCTCCTCACCCTTCTTCCCTACTCCAGTTCCTTTCTTTCTGCCTCCACATACCTTCTGTGCTTCACCTCTCTTTATGAAGCAATGCGACCTACTACAACTCTTCATTTTCCTAATTTCCAATCATCTCTTCCCCTCACTCTCTGCCTCAGTGATATTTCAATACCCACCTCTTTCTCATCCTCCTGTATTATTCTCCCTCTCCTTCCCTCAACACCTCTCTCCTCCTTCCCCTACTCTATTTATCTACTTCTTCCCCTCTCTACATCTCACCTCTGTCCCCTTTCCAAATTTTATCCTGTCTTTGCTTCTAGTAGCTGCCTTTCTCCTTCATTATTTCACAAATCCCTTACTCCCATACGTAACTCTCTACTCTCCCAATCTCTCACCTCATCCTCTCTCTAGCGATCTCCTTCTCCATCCCTCTCACATTCTTTCCACTAGCTGCCCTTTGCTTCCCTTTTACATATTTATCCCCCTTCACATCTTCAGCAGTCTTCTCCTCCTCTCTGTTTCTCCACTTCATTCCTTTTCCACACCATCCTATTCGACTCTCACCACCTACTCCTTTCAGTCTTCACTGTATTCACTTTCATACTTCCCCCTCCTGTCTCTTTTTTCCATCATCATGTGTTTCCTGTTTCCCCTCTCCTTCTGTCCATACCTTCCTCTCCTCAGCATTCTTCCCATTCCTCTCTCCACCTCTCCATTATCTGTGTCCACTTGACATCTGTTTCCTTTTCCTCTCTACTGTTCTCCTGCTTTTCTTCAGCTCTCTCCACCTTCCCCTTTGCCCCTTTCTCCTGCTTTTCCTCCTCTCCTTCATATCCTTCACCTCTCTCCACTGTTCTCTTTCTACTATTCCCATTCTGCCTCCTCCTCTCAGCTTTTTTCTTTCCCACCTTCCTCTATTCTACCTTTCCATCCATCTTGCCACCGTTCTGCTTCTTGCACTCCCACCTGTCACTTCATTACCCTTTCTCCCCCTTCCCCACCCTTCTTGTTCCAGTCTTCTCCTCTCATTTTTTCCAACTCTTGCCTCAACTCTTCTACTCCCTCACTTTCCATGCACCTCCTCTACCTTATTTATTTTCCTTTTTTCTGACACCCTCTGTAATTTTTTGTCACAAAAAGATGGACAAGGGGCTTGGTAGGTCCAGCATACAGGCCCCAAGTAGATATGGCAAAAACAGAGGTATGCAGTTCCTAAGGGGGGCGAGAAAGCAAGGGGTAAGGGGGGAGGGGAAAATGGGGATTGAGGATAGTGGATGCCAGGTGTCCAGGTATAAGGGAAGAAACTAAAAATGTAATAGCTCCAATTAGGAGCAAGGGCCCTCACATACCCCGAAGGGTGTCATGCTTCATCATTGGGCAGCTCCTTGTTGGCCCTGCAATGCCCAATCGGGCCCCGCAGGGGGGCTCATTGACGGAGGTCTTCTCTGGTTCCCGAAGTGAAGCTAGTAAGTAATGTGGGGGTCTATGTGTAGTGAGTAGAGATGGGAAACAAAAAGTGTGAATTAAAAATAGCTAGAGGACTCCCAAAAAACAATTTTATTCCCTGGGTTCCTATGCTATTGAAAAAAACAGCCGACAAAAGTTGTAGCTGTGGAGGGAAAATTATACCTGCTTCAGTTCAGAGTGATATGTGTGGGGTGGAGATGGTGGACATGTTGCATGCCCTAAATCGTCCAGTTGGATCTTGGCATTTCTTCAGGACCGGGGGATCCTCATCTACTCTACATGGGATGGCAAGGGTATGTGTAGTAAAAATAAGGTCCCCTTTAGTCTGGACTCGTGTTGGGGTCCTGTGTGAAGGTGAAAATGTGGAAAGAAGGAAAAAAGTGCAGTATACCTTCTGGAGAAAACCTAGAAGGGGAGGTAATTTAGGCCCCAACCGTGACGTTCAGAATACTCGCAAATTGGCGAGGGAAGAGAAACTCATTTGTAGGTCCTCCGAAGCGCGGGACCTGCCCACGTCTGGACATCACCGGGGCTGACACATGGCACATTGAATGCCCTGCTGCTTGAAGTGCTGACTTGCTGTCTAAAGAAGGAAGACTAGACCTTCCTTCCATAGAACCCAGGCTAACCAGAGTGACTCCAAGAGTCAGTTGACTGACCTCCTGTGGGAGCTACAGGGTCACAACAAGCTTCAGAGGCCACCCTGCAATTGCCCAGCTCACCAGCTGACCAGCTACAACTGGACCTGCCTGGACCTGTTTGAGCGGTACATCTGGCCTTTACTAGAGTGAGTCCTCATTGTCAAGAGGTGTCCCCAGGGCCTGGCCCCTTGGTTGGCATCAGTGGAAGCTCCTCTAAGAAGATTACATGAAAATCCTGAACTTGGGGCTCCTCGTGACCACAAATGGGCTTGTTCTCATTGCAACTCTGCTGCCCATGAAAATCACCAAAGTTGAAGCTCTGGAAAGATCTGCTCTTTGCGCAGACAGCAACCATCAAGGATAATCAGTAATGCAAGACCTGCACTTTGTGCTACAGTGATGACAGCCCATGACGACCGCCACTGCAAAGCACCAGCGATGATCGGATGTTTGCGCTACAGCAATGACCGTCCGCAACACTCGATCTGCTCTTCATGCTGAAAGCCTCCTACCCACGGCCTCCTAAAATGCGAACAGAAGTCTTCACACTGGGGTTAAGAAGGTAACGTTTTAGGTGGATTAACCTGGCCCTTGTTTCTGGGCTGTGCATCATCGCGAGAGGCCTGAACCTGTGACTTTTCTCCGGTCTAGCACGACCAGATAAATGCAAGTGGGGATTTGTGATTCTAGGCACTATTATTATTGAAAATTTTCACATTTAATCTCTGGTTTTATTGATTTGAATTTTGTCACTCTGCTATTATTTTATTTATTAAAATTTATTCTATTTTTTTACATTGGTTTGGGATTTTTGTTGTGCTTTCACTATATTACTGTTCATGTATTGCATAAATACTTTTACTCATTGCCTTAAAGTTGAACCTGACTGCTTTTGTACCAAGCTACCAGAGGGTTAAGCACAAGGCAAGTTAATTTAGTGACTCTTGTGGTTCACCCTTTCAAGGATTATGGATATTGCCTGAGTAGGTCTTCCAGCCCTCTCAACCAATAACCCAATTTGATACACTAACTGTAACATCGCTTTAACCTCTAACCTATACTGGTACTTTAACATCATTTTAATCTTTAAATCCAAGATTCAGAAAACCACATGTGGTCAAAACAACCAAGGCATTTTTTCCCCTGAAAAACATTGAGACCTCTTCAGCCATGATGGCTCTTTGACACACACTGATTGAAATTGATACAGGGGACTGCTGGAGCTTTGTCAAAAAACTTACAATTTTGGAATGATGGAGAATAGAAAATTATGAAGAGGTTAATTTAGGTCTGAATATTTCCTATTGTTTTTCAGGGATGAAATGCATTGGCTGTGCTTACCGTGGTATTACAAGAATGAAATAAAGAATAACATTTCAACCACATTTGGTTAATGAATTTTTGATTTTTTTGCTCAATCCATCATACATTTGTGAACATTTATTCTACTGATATATAGTTATTTTGTTGAAATCTTTTAGTGTGCCCCTCTCATTCTCATATGATTTGTGCGATTAACTCAGGGTTTTGGAATGGTTAGCCCAGGGATCAAGGCACAATAAATTTGGAATGACTTTGCGCGCAGTGACACACATCATAACTGTTCAAAGTGGGAGCTTTGAAATCATTCGAAAGTGGGTGCCCCATTGCTTATCCCGGGTACCCACAGTGAGGGAAATCATTTGGGGCCACAGAGGAAGCCCCTGTGGCTCCTGCTGGCTTCCCAGCCTGCACCCATAGTGGGGTCAGTGAGATCTGGATATTAATTGAAAGTGGGTTGACCTGGTACCCACCCAGGGCACCCACAACTGGCCAAGTACTTGGGGGCCACAAGGGAGCCTTAAGGCCCCTATCGGCTCCCCAACCAGTACTCATTCTGGGTGCTGGCAGGAGTCGGCTCCATTCCTTTGCTCCCACCCGGGTGGGAGTAGCTTATTTCTAGGCCTGAGCAGAATTTTGATTACACTGGAGTAATCAGAGTAATTTCAGTAGTTCTGCGCTACTCTTTGATGCAGAATTACCGATAATTACATGAATACTCCTGCTCGCATAATTAGGAGTGATTTGGGGTAAACAAATCTCACTGTTAGAGCACATTTCGCGCACGGGTGGCCACTCATGCTTCCTATTCGTGCTCTGCTGCATTAAGGCTGCTTGTTACTGCAAAATGCATTCTTGCGTCCATTTTTTAAGCAGGGCTGCATTTTGCTCTTAGAAAATAGCGCTAAATGCTGGTAGTAAATTGGGGAATAATCCTACTCCAAAAACACATCTAGCAAGCACGAGCTACTGCTCGTGCTTGCTATTCATGTTCTGTTGCATATAGCCCTATTTCTTAGTGAAAAATGCATACTAGCATACATTTTGGATGCCAAAGGGCCCTGGTGCCTCTCTAATGCTCAATGAAGGGGGCCCCATGCCCCCTTTATATATATTAATAAATTGAGCCCATTAAATAGGCTCCTTTGGGCATCCAGAAGACTTGGGGATGGGGGCGCCTCATGCCCCTTGTTGGACTTCGCCCTTTCTGCAGGGTCATCCCCAAATGTTTTGCCTTCACCCTCCTGTTTTCAGTAAATGTTTTTGTTGAATTTTAGAACTCTGCACACTTTACCACTGCTAACCAGTGCTGGAGTGCTTGATCTCTCTCCTTTAAGCATGATAACATTGACTTACAGCCAAATAGCATATTTAATTTACTTCCAAGTCCCTAGTAAAGTGGTACTATATGTGTCCAGGGTCAGTGTTAAAAATTGGGTTTCTGGTTAGCAGAGGTATGCACCTTGTCCAAGCAGGAATCACAATCCAAATCAGGGTAAGTCACAACACACCCTACATTATCCTCTGCTCACCCTCTGGTAGCTTGGCACAGAGCAGTCAGGTTTAACTTAAGAGGCAATGTGTAAAATATTTGTGCAACACTTCAAACAGTAACACAGCGAAAACACCACAAAAAAACTCCACACCAGTTTAGAAAAATAAAGAATAATTTTAGAAATAAAACAAGACCAACAAGTGGAAGTCGAGATATGAATTTTTAAAGAATAAAGGTAAAATAGAACTTAGAAGCAATAAGCGCTTAAATGGGATCTCTGTTCGAGCTGAACAGGGGCAAAGTCAAAAGTTCTGGCTGACTGAAATGGTGCTCAGGCCGGATACTGGGACCCACATGGGTCTGCTGAACTAAAGTACTTTGATACGGAATGTGTTGTCAATGAAGATGCGAGGTGCAGCCGAAGCGATACATTGGTGTTTGGCCACACAGTGGACGAGTTGCATCGATTTTCTCCACGCAACTGTGGTGATGGCGTTCTGAGTGCAATGCACTGGTTCCAAATGCGATGCGTGGGTGTGTTTTTTTCAGTGAATTTCTAAGGTTTTTTAAATGCTAATTTCTAACTATAACGTCCCTGAAACCTATGGTTTTTTCAGTGAATTTCAAAGGTTTTTTAAATGCTAATTTCTAACTATAATGTCCCTGAAACCTATGGTTTTTTCAGTGAATTTCAAAGTTTTTTTTAAATGCTAATTTCTAACTATAACGTCCCTAAAACCTATGGATTTTTCAGTGAATTTCATAGGTTTTTTTAAATGCTAATTAATAACTATAACGTGATAGTTGTGTTTGCAGAGTGGTGCAGAAAGGGGGCTGGGCCTCCGACCAGTGCTCAGGGATTCCGCTGCGTAGGACTTACAGGAGGTACCAGGAGGGCTTCTTGGCCCCTAAAGTCCCTCAGGAGTAAAGTGGACTTCATCCCCCAACCTGTAGTGCGCCAGGAGGAGCATTTGCAGAGTGGTGGAGAAAGGCGGGCATGGCCTCCGAAGACCTCTTAGCAATACCACTGTGTGGGACTTACTGGAGGTAACAGGAGGGGTAGTTGGCCCCCAATGATGTCCTTGGGGGCCAACTACCCCTCCCGCCCTGCCATTGCAAACTGCAATGTCCGGGGGGTGGGCACCCTGGTACATTGCTGGAGCCAGCCCTGGGGGGTGGCGGTCCCCAGGGCCATTAAAGGCTCCACGAGGGGTGGCGCGCGGCCCCCCTCCAACAGACCTATTTAACGTATTTAATTTAGTCAATGCCCCAGGGAGGTAGTGGTCCCCGGGGCAGTGTGGAGGGGGCAGAAGCCCCCCCACACTTTTATTTATATTGAAGCCCCGGGGAGGTGGCAGTCCCTGGGGCTTGGAGGGACCCACGAGGCCCTCCCACATAATTTAACTAATGCCCTGGGGAGGTGGTGGTCCCCGGGGCAGCGTGGAGGGCAGGAGCCCCCATGCATAAATTATAAAAGCCCTGGGGAGGTGGCGGTCCCCGGGGCTGTGGGGGCCCGCGGTGGCCCAGCATATATTTTACTTATTGCCCCCGGGACATGGCCCACCCAGGGGCTGATTAAAACGGAGCGTGTTTTTTTTAATTTTCTCGGCCGGATTCACGCACCCAGCATGAATCCTGCTGTTTAAAAAAATAAAATGCTTTTTGAGGCCCTGGTGGTCTCTGTGGGACCCCCTGACCAGGCCTAGGGGGTCAGGGTGTTTCTACCCTGCCCCCTTTTCCTTTTTTTAACCATTTTCTTCCCTTTTTTCTTGTGACTCAGTTCTACCGAGTCACAAGATGGCTACCAACACTTCTTGGTTTGGAGTGTTGACAGCCAAAAAATGAAGCTCATGATCGGGAGGGTTCGCGGATCCACCGCGGTCACCATATATCGATATTTTTTTATTTTTGAATTTCTCAGGAACTATTGAACGGATTTACACCATTTAAAAAAAAGGTCACTTTATGAACCGAGAGCTACCTTTTTTGCCAAATTTGGTGTAATTCCGTTCAGCAGTTCGGGCTGTAGCTTTGTCTAAAGTTTCCTATGGAAATTAACATAGAGAAAACGCGTTTTGGGACCCCCTTTTATCTCGTCCCCCGCTCGACGAATCACCCCGAAACATTCAAGATAAGAGCTGACCTTAATGAACCATAAGTTTTGAAAATTTCGCGAAGATTCATCAAACGTTGCCAAAGATATTTGCAAAAGAAAAAATGCTTTTCCTTTGGAAACTAGGTCGTAACTATAACTACCTACTGGCGACCGCCAATAGGTAATATATATATATATATATATATATACCAGCAGCACTGATTCAGATGAAAGCGGCCCCAGTAACACGGCAATGTTAATACCTACCAGCTTCACGCCATCAGAAGAGCTTGGTTTTTTAGTTCAAGATCGCCGCCAAACATTGCGGCAGAGTACCCAGGCGAAGAGAGGCGCGGACGCAGGAACAGGCGCAGAGGACAAAGGCGCAAATGTAAAAACAGGTGGAAACAACAGAGGCAGGTGGCGCACAACGAAAAAGAGATTTTAATGGATGAGAAGCATACGGAACCTGACACTACTGTAATCAATTTATCGGATATTGAACTTACTATTGCTGAAACACAGCTACTAGCTTTAGGTTTGTCTTTTTGCCCCCCTAATCAATTCAAATATGTGCAATCCAGGATCGATGTTTTTAAATTTATTCGAAAACTGAAACTAATGAAACACTTCAAATTGGGCAAAGCGAAAGAAACAGCATCTAATGTACAGATCACTACTAAACCCAGTAAGACTTTATTGGTATCTGACATTCCAACTCTTCGTACCATGCATGCGTTGGCTCAAGACATGAGTGGATTCCATGGCTCTACACAAGACGAGCTCTTAAATCAAGGTATCACGAGCAATTCTCCATCTGCTAGTCCATTCCGTCCTGCATCGACGTTTATACCTCTCATGCCTAAGGACGCAATTGATACTTTTAGTGACTGTGTAATAAATGACTTAAAAACACTTAATCAAAGGATACTAAACAAAAGAAAACAGCGCACATATAGAGACAAGCAATACTCAGCATTAATAAGTAAATTAAAAAATAATGCGGATATCATTGTGAACAAAGCTGATAAAGGGGGTAATTTAGTCCTTTGGCCCAAGAACCAGTATATGGAAGAAGCATATCGACATCTGAAAGATGTTTCTTGTTATAGAAAAGCTACAACTAATGACATAAAACAAGTGAAGGATCTGGTGTACAATGAGCTAGGGCAATGGAAGAGAGATGGTCTATTAAACAAAAATGAACACAGATTCTTGAAAAATGACCATCCCATAATCCCAAGCATTTATTTCATTCCCAAAGTTCACAAGAGAATCGTACCCATACCAGGAAGACCGATTATATCAGCCCAAAGAAGTCTCCTGGAAGCTATGTCTAAGTACGTTGATTATTTCTTGCATGAGTTTGTAGAAGATTTACCATCTTTTATCAAAGACACTGGGCATTTTTTGTCAATTGTACAGTCTATAACTTGGGATGATGACTATGTGTTTATAGTTATGGACATATGCTCACTGTATACAAGTATACAACATACAGATGGACTCAATGCGGTGACATTTTATCTTGAGAAAAGGAACATCCACTTTTACCAACATAATGTTATGCTCTTACGTATGATTAAAGTATGCTTATGTAATAATTACTTCATGTTCAACAAAGAGCTGTTTCAGCAGCTTCGGGGTGTTGCTATGGGGGCTTGCTTCTCCCCCAGCTACGCGTGTCTTCACGTTGGCTGGTGGGAGGAGCATGTCCTCCGGAGCACTCATCAAGAGCTGTATGAAACCCACATTATTCAGTGGTGGCGTTTCATTGACGACGTCTGCATTATATGGAAAGGGTCGGTTGAGACAGCAAAAGAATTTGTTAAAACCATCAATAACAATGTATACAATTTGGAATTCACTGCCCAAATCAGCAACAGCAATGTCCAATTCCTAGATGTTGAGCTGTACATTGAAAATAAAAAGATACAAACCAAGCTTCATAGGAAATGCACAGCAGGTAATTCAATACTCCACGCACAAAGCTCCCACCCTAAACATCTGATAAAGAGTATTCCATACGGAGAGTTTTTACGCATAAAAAGAATTTGCAGCTCAGAAAAGGACCTTATCCAATGCCATCCAGACTCTCTACAGAGATTTTTGGCACATGGGTATAAAAACAGAGACTTGAAAGCAGCCTTAGCAAAAGCCAATAGCTTTAGTCGTGATGACTATTTGGGTACCGTATCCAAGAAAACTATGAGCTCCACCAGTTCTTCCCAGAGCCAAGAAACTGTAAGATTGATAACCACCTTCAGCTGCCAAGACAAAGAGATAAGAAAAATCATCTATAAGAACTGGCCCATTATTAAGACTGATTTAACCATCTCTCAAATGGTGCCAGATCTCCCTCAAATTACTTTTAGGCGGGCTCCCTCTATGAGGGATGCCTTAGTTAAAAACAGCCCGGAGGTAGCAGGGACAGGAACATGGTTATCTAAGCGCAATGGTTTCTTCAAGTGTAGCTCGTGTCGAGCATGTAAATTTGGTACCAATACATCTGAGTTTTACAATGCCTTTGAATCTACTCCTACTAAAATAAAAGGATTGTATACTTGCAAGACAGACCATGCAGTATATATACTGGAATGTTCTTGTAAGTTAAAATATGTAGGGAGTACCAAACTGCAAGTGTTCACACGCATACTCCAACACTTGCGTGCTATTGTCAACTCTGACTCAAGCTACCCGGTAGCTCGTCATTTTAAGCTAGTGCATCACAATAACTTAAATGATTTGAGATACTTTGTAGTAGATTCAACACCCAAGATGCTCAGGGGTGGCAATAGGGAGAAGAAATTATGACAATTGGAATCTCACTACATACTGCTGCTTGATACTAAGATGCCCAATGGCCTGAACACAGGGGAAGATTTGCATAACTTTTTATGAGATATATCAATTTTAACATTGTATATTTGGATTTTATGCTAGATTATTTAGTGTTAGCTTTTTAGTCGTTTTTTTAGCCAGTTTTTGGGCCTTGTTCTTATACCTGGTTTTACCTAAGGGTTTTTACTTGGTTTCGTTCAGGGTTTTTATGCTGGTTTTTAGGACGGTTTTAGGGGCTACACTTTTAATCGCGTAAACCGTTATTCTAATGTTCTAATGTTATAGTTACATTTTTTCTCCCCCTGGTTTCTTTTGGGCTTAGCGCTTTAGCTGGTCCGGCATTTTCTATGATTTTGAAAATTGCTACAAACTCTGAATCCATATGAAAATTACATTTGCACTGTAAGACCTCTGTTTAGATTTGCTGCTAAATTGCGTATATTAGTGCACTTGCACTTTATTTTGTACTGCCTGTTTGGTTTTTGTTGCTAATCCTTATGTAATTTTGAACTTGCACTTTATCCTATACTGTCTGTATTGGATCCATCGAGCATGTTCGTGTATACACACGTCTATGCTACTACGACCTATTGTCCAATTAACTTTGTAGCACACAGGAAACAGGTTATATTTATAGCACCAGACCTTTATAATGAGTGTCCGGTTGGATCTATTTACATATAATACACAACTGTAGTTTTGGGATTACAAACTGTGCAGGTTAATGGCAATATATGTGTGAGCATCATCAGATTAGAGTAGAAAAAGTCTAAGGTATCTATGGTGGTCTGCCAAGGCCTCCGAAATGAAATCACATTGTTTTTATATTCCATATCCGACTATGATGTGAATAGCGGATACAGGACGGCGTATCAGCCAATTTTAAACCACATGTGCACTTAACTGGTGTTTACGTGCGCTTCAGTCTGTCATGGTAATAAATGTAATTTTAAACTCTGATGAGTTTTAATGTTTCCGCGGTTCCTATGCAGCATTGGCAACAGGAGTTTGCACTTTGTAGGCATAAATTTATAAATTAGATCGCAATATACTCCAGAACCTGCAGATATTCAATATTTTAATGTAATAGTTATATGTATATATCTATTTATTTATGCTTGAATTTTACGAATGTAGTACTGTTGTTATATATATTGCCCTGCATAGAACCATTAATTTGTTTAGCCACATGATACCATGAAACAGTCTGATTGGTTAATGGTTCACTCACATCACTATAAATTGTGTTGTCATGTGCCCTAGCATGTCATGTGATCAAGGCCGTGGAGACGCAGCCAAAACGCGTCATGCTGACTGCAATGCAATAAAGCACTTTGATTTGGAAAGCACGTTGTGGTCCGTAACTGTTTGTTCCAAGGACTTGGATTTCGGGACTGTGGTTTGCCATATATATTTATTTTATATATATATATATATATATTCACTGAAAAAACCATAGGTTTTAGGGACAGTTATAGTTAGTTGGACATTGCACTCGTACAAAACCCGTGAAATTCCCCCGTTATAGTTAGTTCAGGTAACTATAACTCGCGCTCCGCAATGCACTGCTGATGACGTCACATATTACATCACTCATGACATGGTCAGTGACATCACTGATGACATCACTGATGACATCTCAAATGACATCACTGATGACATCATCCATGTGATAATTTGATGCATTTTCACACACCCTAATATAACCTTTCATACACCCACTCTAAATTACAGACTGCCATTCTCAAAACCATAGACACTCCAACACCAATAACTACATACCCACTCACTGATTCTTAGGTCTACACACACATCCACTCACTCACCCATACAGTCACTCATACTTACGGTCACTCAGTACAGGACTATCATATGCACTCATACACCTATATAGACACTCACACACCGCCACTCATCCATAGAGGTACTCACATACCTAGTCAGTCATGCAAATAATTAATCACACTCCCATTTACTCACCTATACAGTTATACACACACAAGCTCACTTACTCATACAAATACTAGCACATTCTTACGCTCTTATACAATCACTGATACAAGCACACACTCATCCATACAGCCACTCTCACAGTCACACACTCTCACTTATAGCCATTTAAATACTCCAACACACATATATACTGCCTTTCACATATGTAGTTACTCACACATGTACCACTGAGATATACATTCACTCACCAACAAACCTATACTCACACTCACCCACCCATACAGCCCTTCACAGATGCACACTTGAAACTATGCACCCAGTAAATCACCCACTCACACATCTATGCACAGAGTCACACACACCCCACCCACACAAACACTCAGGCACCCATACAGATACTCAGACAACCAATTAATAACCCATGTAGACACTCATGTAGCTATTCACAAACCCATGCAGCCGCTTACACAACAACAGACAGACGGATACAGACATTCACACAGTTTAGTCACTAACTCATGCATTCAGTAAGATCCGTTTAATCACTCACATAGAGTCAGTCACGCACCTACTAAATCATCCATTCAGACACTTATACACCCACTCATTCTTCAATACGCCTTTCCCTATATATATTAAACATATTTAAACTTTACAGAAACACACAGTCACTGGATGATGTCATCAGTGATATCATTTGAGATGTCATCAGTGATGTCATCAGTGATGTCACTGACCATGTCATGAGTGATGTAATATGTGACGTCATCAGCAGTGCATTGCGGGGGCGCGAGTTATAGTTACCTGAACTAACTATAACGGGGGAATTTCACGGGTTTTGTACGAGTGCAATGTCCAACTAACTATAACTGTCCCTAAAACGTATGGTTTTTTCAGTGAATTTGTAAGGTTTTGTAAATGACAATTTTTAAATGTATTAATTGTTATATTTATTTTTTGATACTGATTTACTACATTTTTTTAAACTATTTATTTTTAGATATTTTATTTTTTAAATTACATTGTAATTACATTATACATTACATTGCAAAATATACTTTCTCAGAATGAATTACTTTAGTTTAAATACTTTGCAAATAGGCAATAGACTTTTAAGTACAGTAGTTACAGTTGTTGCAATGGGCAACACAATTTCAAACACAATGCAACATTGAGCTCAATGTGAATTTCAAGTTAAATGCAATTAGTTACTTTATGGATTACTTTTCTAACCACAGGACTGGATCCTAGATTCAGTCATGGGACATCTCCTGTAAACAGTTGAGTAAAAGCGTTTTGGTTACAGTAGTGATTTGTAAGGAATATTATTGTATTTTAAAAGTTGACAGAAACTTTTTCACATAGAATCACCAATGTTATCCTATGGGAGGAAATTCACTTAGCAGGTAAGTAGTGTTATCGTTACTTTTTCTTACTCAGTGGTGGATCCTGGATCCAGCACTGGTGCATCTCCTGTAAACAGTTGAAAGAATGCGTTTAAGTCATACAGGCGATTTTTAAGGAATATTTGTAGTTTGTGAAAATCGACACTTTGAAACCTTTCTGCTGAAAACCAGACAATGGATTCCTATGTAAGGAAATACAAGTTACTGGTAAATACGGTTAGAATTACTTTTCAGGGTCAGTGCTGGGCTAAAAGATGCAGCACTGGTTTCTCTCCTAATAACAGGTGAGTAACTCGGAATTCGTAGTTCGGCTGATTTTAGAGGAATTTTATAAAGTTCAAAAACACCACACTTAGAAGAATTTCCAAGTGAAACCAGTCAATGTTAGCCTATGTAAGGAAATTCAAGTTACTGGTAAGTACGGTTAGAATTACTTATCAGGATCAGTACTGGGCTCAAAGATGCAGCACTGAGGTGTCTCCTGATAACAGGTGAGTAAATTGGAATTCGTAGTTCGGCTGATTTTAGAGGAATATTATAAAGTTACAAAACTCCACACTTGGAAGAATTTCCAAGTGAAACCAGTCAATGTTAGCCTATGGAAGGAAATTCAAGTTACTGGTAAGCACAGTTAGAATTACTTTTCAGGATCAGTACTGGGCTCAAAGATGCAGGACTGAGGTCTCTCTTGATAACAGGTGAGTAAATCGGAATTCGTAGTTCTGCTGATTTTAGAGGAATATTTGTATGTTTCAAAAATCGACACTTAGAAACTTTTTCAGCAAAAAGCAGGCAATGAAATCCTATGGAAGGAAATTCAAGTTACTGGTAAGTACGGTTAAAATTACTTTTCAGGATTAGTACTGGGCTCAAAGATGCAGCACTGTGGTCTCTCCTGATAACAGGTGAGTAAATCGGAATTCGTAGTGCGGTTGATTTTAGAGGAATATTATAAAGTTCCAAAACTCCACACTTAGAAGAATTTTCAAGTGAAACCAGTCAATGTTAGCCTATGGAAGGAAATTCAAATTACTGGTAAGTACGGTTAAAATTACTTTTCAGGTTCAGTACTGGGCTCAAAGATGCAGCACTGAGGTCTCTCCTGATAACAGGTGAGTAAATCGGAATTCATAGTTCGGCTGATTTTAGAGGAATATTTGCACAATGGTGAAGGAAGGGGCTGGGGCCTGAGGTGACATGTCTGCAAACACGCCCTGTGGCGCGTTTTAAGTTGGAGAATTAAATCCTCCTCAATCCCGAGGGTCCCTAGGGGCCAACTAGCCCACCAGGAACCTCCAGTATGCGCCAGGGGCCTGCGTTGCAGAGAGGTGTACAGAGGCCATGCCCCTTTTTACAACACTCTGCAACGCAACTCCGTGGCGCTTACTGGAGGTACCTGGTGGGATAGTTGGCCCACAGGGACCCTCAGGATTGAAGAGGATTTAATTCCCCATCTTAAAACGCGCCACGGGGCCTGTTTGCACACATGTCACCTGAAGCCCCGCCCCCTCCCTTCATCACTGTGCAAACGCGCCCCGTGGCGCGTTTTAAGTTCGGGGATTAAGTCCCCTTGAATCCTGAGGGTCCCTGGAGTCCAACTAGCCCACCATGTACCTCCAAAAAGCGCCACAGAGCTGCGTTGCAGAGAGGTGTAAAAAGGGGCGTGGCCTCTGTACACCTCTCTGCAATGCAGCCCCCTGGCACATACTGGAGGTTCCTGGTGGGCTAGTTGGCCCGCAGGGACCCCCAGTATTCAAGGGGAATTCGTTCCCCATCTGCAAACGCGCCAGGGGGGCGTTTGCAGACTGCTGCAGAGAGGGGGCGGGGCCTCCGGCACGATGCCGGTCTTTTTTCTTTTGTTTTTGTTTTTTTGTATGGGAGGGGGGCTGCGTGGCCCCCCTTCCCTTGGCCACTTTTGGCCCCCGGGGACCCCATCCCCCGGGGCCTGATGATTTTCTTTCTTTTTTTTTTTTAAACAAAATGGGAAGGGGGCCGCGTGGCCCCCTTCCCTGGGCCTCTATTGGCCCCGGGGTCCCCATCCCCCGGGGCATGCCCCCTGTTTTTTTTTTTTTGTATTTTTGGAGGGGGGCTGCGTGGCCCCCCTCCTCAGGCCATTTAAGGCCCCGGGGACCCCATCCCCCAAGGCCGGCCTTAACGTTTTTGTTGTTGTTTTTTTTAATTTTCTTTATGGGAAGGGGGGCTGCGTGGCCCCCCTCCCAGGCCACTAATGGCCCCGGGGACCCCATCCCCCGGGGCCTGGCCTCTGGTTGGGGACTGTGGGGGGTCCCCAATCCCCCACAGTCCCACCAGCTCCCCGCGTCCTACGGGAGCCGGCATTGCTTTTCCATAAGGGGAGCTGCTGACATGCAGCTCCCTTATGGAAAGCAATTCTGCTTGCTTCATTGAAGCGAGAGCAGGTTTCCTGCTCTCGCTTCAATGAAGCAAAGCAGTTTGCAATGACAGGACGGGAGCCGCGAGGCTCCGGTCCTGCCATTGCAAACAGCAGTGTCCCGGGGGTGGGCACCCCGGGACACTGCAGGAGCTGGCCCTGGGGGGTGGCGGTCCCAAGGGCCACCACAGGCTCCAGGAGGGGGGCCGCGCGGCCCCCCTACCATGTCTTTAAAGCCCCAGGGAGGTGGTGGTCCCCGGGGCTTCGGGGGTCGGAAACGGACCCCCACATTTATTTTGTAAGTGCCCCGGGGTGTGTGGGGGGCTTGAGCCCCCCCACACAGGTAGTATTAATTTTTTAAAAAGAAGCCCCGGGGGGTGGCGGTCCCCGGGGCTTGGGAGGCCTTAGAGGCCCCCACATATTATAAATAACCCCCCGCATGCCCCCGGGACTTGGCCCAACCGGGGGCCAATTAATAACGAAGCGCGGGAGACCGCGCTTCGTTTTTATTTTTTTTCGGCGGGATTCGCACACCCTAAGCGCATCCCGCCGATTTTTTTTCTTAAAAAATGCTTTTTTCTGCCCAGGGGGTCCTTGTGGGACCCCCTGAACAGACCTAGGGGTCAGGGTGTTTCTACCCTGCCCCCTTTGTGCGTTTTGCGCACTTGTTTCTTTTTTCTCGGCGGGATCCGCGCACCCTAAGCGCATCCCGCCGATTTAAAAAGAAAAATGCTTTTTCTGCCCAGGGGGTCCTTGCGGGACCCCTGAACAGACCTAGGGGGTCAGGGTGTTTCTACCCTGCCCCCTTTTGCGCTTTGCGCACTTGTTTCTGTCCCTCGGTTCTACCGAGGGACAAAATGGCTGCCAACACTTCCTGATTTGGAGTGTTGACAGCCAATTAGCATGCAGCTCGTGATCGGGAGGGTACGCGGACCCTACTCAGCCATAGATATATATGTGACTTTACTTTTGATTTTCTCAGGAACTACTGAACGGATTTACACCATTTAAGCAAAAGGCACGCCACTGAACCAAGGGCTACCTCTTTGCCAAATTTGGTGTAATTCCGTTCAGCAGTTCGGGCTGTAGCCGCGATGAACGGTTCCTATGGAAAAATTAATGGGGAAAATGCGTTTTGGGACCCCCACTTTTTCTCGGCCCCCGCTTGACGTATCACCCCGAGACTTTCAGGATATGAGCGGACCGGAGCGCCCCAACAAGTTGGAAGCTTTCGCGAACATTCGTCAACCGGCGCCAACGTTATTTCAAATAGAATGTTGCGGATTTCCTATGGAAAATAGGTCCTAACTATAACTATCTATTGGCGACCGCCAGTAGATAATATATTCATATATATATATATATATATTTATATATATATATATATTTATATATATATTTATATATATGTATCCTACATACAATGCCGATTCCCTCAACTCTTCAGACGGCGGCCCTAGCGGGTTGGCTAGCCCCTTAACAACACTCCACACTATTCTCCTCGAATCGACGATGTGCCACCAAATAAAACAGGGAAGACAGCCAGGGCACAATTCCTCTTAGCGTGATTTATTTTTTCAAGCATCAAAAGAAAAATGCCCGACGTGTTTCGAAGCTTGCGCTTCTTTGTCATGGGTCAATTACGTTTACCTTAATACATCATATATACATGTGACTACACAAACACCATAGAAGTAGGACTACACAGGGTACTTATTTGTCAGTATCTAACTCGGCGGACATCTTACAATATTATAAAAGTTGCTTTTCTCGTCCAATTTATTGCAAACCTGATAATCTCAGGCTTTATATTGATATTCTTAAAAAATACATTGCTGTACTCTCGACATTGTAAAGTGTACAAATAATGTGTGTATCATCATTAACATGAAAGTTGTCACAGTTCCCATACTACCCTAGTGGGTAGTATGCAAAATCAATTGTCAGTGACAGCATTTATACAAGATCATTATAGTTCCGCCCCAGTGGGCAAATAAGATCAATTTTCCTACACGACCTGTTGATTGTCAAATTCTGCCCCAGTGGGCAATGTACTACTGCAATATCGTACAGCTTAAACATCCTTCGAACAAACCACCCTCTTAGAATGAGCATAACATAACTCAACTGTCTAATACTGGCCCCAGAGATATAAGCTCTTTCGCATTCTTCTTGTTGCCCAGTGTCTCCTACAAAAAAATAAAAACAGTGTTAGATCAAATGACCTAAATTGTTATTATTTAAAACCAGTAAACTTTTCTTCTCTTCAACCCGCGTCTTATCTATCTCACTTTTCTGGTTCCTAACAGTATCCTAAATAACTCTATCCCAAATGCACAGCCAGTTCCTCGTCCCTATTCAGCCCAGTTGGAAACATGGTTTCATATTTGACTGTCATCTTGGACTCTAATCTGTGCAACATTTGTGTTCTATTGCCCCCTCTTTCTAGAATCGAGATTCGAGAATCGAGATTCTATCCAATACGCAAAACTTCAGCAAACTTGTATCCTTATTGTGTTTCTCTTTGAAATGTCTCATTACTGGATATTGTTTATCTTCATTTACAATAGCTCTTAAATGCTATAGAATTCTCTTTTTGGCTTTATGGATTGTGCTGCCAATATAATAGAGTGAACATGGACATTTCAAACAATACACACAAAAGTCAGAGTTACATGTTAGGTGTTTACTAATGGCAAAGGCGTTTTTTCTTTGAGAAAGTTTCACCTCCTTGCAGCTACTGCTGTATCTGCAGACCTTGCACCCATCACAGATATAAAACTCCTGTATATTGCTCTTGTTCTGTTTCTCTTGTGTAGTGCTACTACAAAGCACATCCTTCAGTGACGCACACCTCTTAAAGGTAACTTGTGCGTGATCGCCTACTGATTTTGCTAGGGTTTTGTCTGTTTTAAGAACATTCAAAATCTATTAAGATCTTTCTTTACTTCCGAGGCTTTGGGCACTGAACTTCGTTATAAATTCAACAGGTTGTTCATCTTCTATCTTTGCTTTCAGTATTAACAGATCCACTCTCTTTACATTTTTAGCCCTGTTGCAAGCCTGATCAATTACTTTAGGGGAGTAACCTCTTTCTATGAATGTTCTTCTCATGTCCAACATTTCTTTCTCAAATCCTTCCTCTGAGCTACAATTTCTCCTGGCACTGAGTAGTTCTCCATAGGGTGTACTCTCATAAGTTTTTGGGGATGGCAGCTTTCTGCGTGAAGTATGCTATTGCCCGCTGTTTTCTTGTGGAAGAGTTCACTCTCTAACTTGTCATTGCATACTTTTATCTTAATGCCTAGAAATTTAATCTCAGTTGGCTTTATGAGACTGGTAGATTTCGAATTCAGATCATTATCATTGAGTAAATTGACCAAGTCATCTGCTTCTTCCCTTGTTCTATTCCAGATGCAGAATATGTCATCGCTGTACCTTACCCATAGGACTGCATGGTCCTCAAATAGTCTGATGTTATTGACTATTTGTTCCTCCCAGTAACCCAGGTATAACCCCGATAACCCCGAATGAGTATCAATGTGTGCTATTTACCAATGTTCGTCTCATGCAGATAAAACAAGTGGTTTTTTTACAAATCTAGGTGATTTTTTTCTCTCTTCAAATATGTAATGCATTGCATTTCATTAAACTAAACACACTGTTCCTATTCTGGGGCATATAAATTATACATACTACATCAGGATATATGCAGTGTAAATGCAAAGTCCGTTATAAAAAGTATGATCTCGCGAAAGGCTTGCAAAAGCATCCAAGAGATTGCCTTCCTGGCTCTTGAGAGAGCTTTGGAGAAGGGAAAAAAGGGAAATAGTATAAACAACATAGATCATGAAACTATGGAGTAGCTGTAAAAAGAACAATTTTTGTTAACAGTTTTGAACAACTACAAAAAAAAAAAGTTTGTACTTTCAAACATTTTTAATATTTGTTTTGTACTATAATTTTTTTTAAAGGGTAGGATAGGACTAAAACATAAAAAATGAAACAAACAGCAACAACCTTAAAAACAAAAAGGAGAAAAATTTACAAAAAATAAATTTAAAAAAACTGCTGCCTGGGGGGCACTTGTGATCTTGGGCAAGCTGGTCCTGGGGGGACCTGCTTGTCTCAGGTGAAAAATTGATCTGCCTGCATAAGCAGCAAAAAAGCTGTCTGTCTGTGCAGTTGGAACCTGTGGAGGCACAGTATGTCCTGGTGCAAAAGATGTTGAAACCCCAATAGAGTTATCTACCTTCATAGCGCGAGCCAACTCTGCCTGTGCAAGCCTTTGTGGATGCATTGACCTCAGTTGTCTCTACATCTCTGTGGTACACATACTATATTGCTTATTTCTGCACGCCCGCTCAACTCTTGGCTATGGTGGCTTTTGTGGTGCAGAAGTCCCTGGCTGCTCATCTGAATCAGATGAAGACATTTTCAGCTCAAAGAGATACAGAGAAACAGGATTGGAGAGCAAGCCAAACATGTCCAAAATCCAATAGTGAAATAAAGCAAAAAGGATGGAATCTTTTTCTTCTTCATATGAACCAATCACAATCCTTCCTTGGGGTGTGGTTCCTCTCCTGGACCTCTCACGAGATACATGAGATACCTGTGAGCGTCTGGCAAGATCATAAAAATATTACTGCTTTATATGTTTCATGGAACAATTCATAACCAATTGATCCAAGCTAATCAACATTTCTAATGTCTTAACTTGTTCAGAATTGCAAGAAAGTATTGTTATTACCTTAATTACAAATGCACGCTCTCGCAGGGAGATTGTGAGAGCTGAATAGGAAGTACAGCCCACTTGGAGTTGTCCCAGATTGTGTGTTCGACTCCCGCAACCATCTCACACCATCATAAAAATATTATTGTTTTATATATTCACTGGAACAAATCATAATCAATTTTACTAATATAATCAACTTCTGTAATCTGTTACTTTGCTCAGAATTACAGACAAACACTGTTTTCAAGTTAATCCAAAATATACGATCGCGCGAGAGGGTTGCGAGAGTCAAACAGGATGTACATCCCCCTCAGAGTCCATGTAAGGGATTGTGTGTTTGACTCCTGCGAGAGTCTCGCAAGAGTTACCACGATTATAAAAAAATGTATATTACAACCATATTTTAATGACTCTCTTTTAACAGATTACCATTAAATAATAAATAACATATTAAAACAATCTCTAAACAGTAGATTAAAACAAAATATAGAACTCTAATGAGTAATCACACACATAAAAAATAGATTTATATAATGAAACGTAATACTATACAAAATTAATTAAACTGATAATGCTTTTTCTGAATTGGGGGGCGAGCTTGCCTGGCCTGAGATGGCCCCCTTCTATCCAATATCCTGCACCATAGTGCCATTTATTGCTCCCCAAAATATTACCCTATGCGCCTCATGTACCTCATGTTGCAAATTGTTTTAGGGGAAAGCGGCACCCAAGACACACTTTGACTTGATATGGCCTACTGCACGGCCATGAGGAGACCTAAATCGCAGCACCTGGTGCCAAGAATTGCTTTACTGTGGCCCTATCCTGTCCTCGCCATGAGAGCCAAGTGCCTGGAATGGGCTCTGCACCACTGTAGAACAGTATTTGTGGCTGGAGGACACGGTAGCGTCCCAGGGCTGTCTGACTCCCTGATGTGCACAGCTGCGGTTTGGACCCTTCATGGCAGATAGCATCTACATCCTGGCCCGCATTGAACGAGGAGGCTCGCTCTGTCCCACGGTCTCCCCTGCAGTGAAGGACTTTGAAGGTGAACGGAAGTCGGAGGCCCGAGGGGACACCCACTATAATTGCTGCATTGTCGCAAGTTGCGGCATGAACTTTCGCTTACCTTCTCTGCCCCTGAGTCTCAGAGCTCAGAGAGGGGGCTCCGCCACTTTGCTGTGCCCCATTGGCTGTAGCTGAAGTGTCTGCTGTAGGCAAAGCATGCCTGCTGTACTGTGGAGCTTGTTCGAGCTCCTCGTGGCAGAAAGCGCCTTATAAAGTGAGGTGGGGATCCTGGCCCACTCAGAATGCGGGGGCTGACTCTGCCTCGTGGCTCACCCATTGTCTAGTGGTGAGGGGATAAGAGACTCTTTGTGGGCCCTGGAGGACACCTGCTATCAGTGCAGGCATGGGACCTACTGCAGCCTAACTACATGGGCCACACCATTCGATACTGGATACACAGCTGACACATATGAAGTCCCCTGAATGATAATACAACATGGTGCTTGTTAAGACTGTGCTGCGAAAAGGCTGCGCTATTGATTGCCCCACTTGAACTGTGTTGCACATCACTGAACCCCGGGCCGCAGCACATCAGTGCCACATCTACGATCCACGCCCCTCAGTGGCAGTCTGGGACTGGGATGACTTGCTGTGTGATTGACTGCCCGTCTACGCTGCCCTGTGCATAGGAGTGTAAAAAACTCAGACTCTATATCTGCAGTTGGCTGGACAGCATTGGCTGCAATGGGTAAAGCCAATAATATGCAGCCCAAACTGCAATTTGAACTGCGGAAAACTCTCGGGCTGCACGAGGAGGGGGCTTCAGCACACAAGATGGGGCCAGACACCTCAGGGCCTGAGATGGGAGGCAATCTGTGCAAAATCCTGGCAGCCATGCAACTTAGCCACACCAAGATTACAGGAAGATAGAGTTCCTCTCATATCAGTGGACAGGATGAATCAACAAACATGCGGGGCACCTAGATATGGCAGAAAGGTGGGTGTCAGAAGCTGAGGATAAGCAGTTCTCGATGGCGGGGACACAGAAGCAGCTGGAGAAGGCACTGTTGACACTGCAAGCCAAGGCAGAGGACTCAGAAGCCCGCTCCCGGTGGAATAACCCTTGCATTGTCGACCTGGCAGTATCAACAAATAACCGTAACATGGAAACCTTCATGGAATGGCTTCTCACAGAGCTACTAGGGGGAGAAACAAGTTCATGGTGGAGCGTAGTTACCGTTCGCTAGCCCCGCAGCCAGTGCTGGGGGTCATGTTCCATCCAATTACAGCAAGACTGCTTAATTACCGAGACTAAAATGCGATGCTCTGGCGCTCTGCTGCTCCCAGGACCCACAAACTCTTTGATATGAGGGTACAGAACTTTCACTTTTTCCAGACTTTAGATCACACGTGCAGGAGGCACAGAGACAATTCTTTCCTGCCAGTGGAAGTTGCACCAAATGAAACTCAACTACGTTATGCTTTAACCTGCCCAATTGCATGTGACTATTGATGGGAAAACCAAGATCTTCAGTGACCTTAAAAGTCTACAGAAATTCCTCAAACAACACGAATCAGCAAGTGGAAGATGGAGGTCACCGAGATCGGACAAAGGCGAGCCGGCAGTTTCCCAAGACTTGGAAGGACTAGATTGATGCTGACCTGCCTCCTATCTCAGCCATATCATTACTTGCTTAGTTTTACTTTTTGAAATGTTATTACTGGAATTGTTGTCACTATTTCTGCCGATGCTATGTCTTAGAGTGTAGTGTGGTAAATTTGCTCTAGCGAGTGCGGTACTTGGATGGTGAACGTGGTCGTTGACTGCGGAGGTCCCCCCATGGTTTCATGTGACTATCCTTCCTGGGACCGGGTGGCGGGTCAGTGGAGGAGCTGAGAGGGTGCCGATGCTTGGCACGCATTAGGATTCCTGCAAGTCGATGTGGAGAAAATTTGTGTATTTAAGTTTACTTATTGCACGATTGGTGTGTTGTATATTTCTGAAGTGGCTCTCCTGTTACTTTCTGTTGCGGGAGTGCTCGGCGGGCATTATCTGCCTCCATGTGTGCACCACAATGTTTCTTCTGGGGTTTGTTGTTTCGGGGAATGGCGGGGTCTGGTGTGGGTAGTGTGCTGCTTTGTCAACTGTTGGTGGGCATGGTGTGGGTGAGGGGGTTAGCAGGCATATCTGACTGACTACATGGCACGGACGAGGGCAGACACTCGTACATGTCCTGTGGCGAGGCCTACCAAGATAAACCTTCACCTCATCTGGTCAGCCTTTTCAAGGAGATGGTATGCGATGGACGCATGCCCCCAACAATGCGTGAAGCCCTATTAGTCTCCCTGCTCAAGCCGGGCAAACTAGCCGATTACTGCTCATCCTACCAGCCACTGTCTCTATTAAATACAGATGCAAAGATCTTCACAAAATAGCAATTTCTTTAAATGCCAAGAAAGCTTTCGACTGTATTGAGTGGGGATTTATGCTTTCTGTATTACATCTCGTAGGAAAGAGTGATATCTTCCTGAAACTAGACCAGGTCCTTTTTTAGCAAACCCACGGCGTGGTTACATGTTAATGGTCATGTGCCAGCCCCGATTACTATCACGAGGGACACGCGTCAAGGTTACCCCTTGTCCCCACTGCTATATGCACTCATCTTGGAACCTTTGGCTTGTGCGCTGTGAGAGTATCATGCCCATCGTGGTATTTGCTTTCCACACTATAATATCATAGTGTCTGCTTACGCATTTTTGCATTCAAGACCCTAAACATTACCTTTCACCAGTCCTCAAGGAGGTCGTTGTCTTTGGTGGCCAATCCGGACTGTGAATCAATTGGGAAAAATCCCTCATATTTCCCCTTACCACCACCACGACAATGATATAGATGGATTTTCCACTCAGGGGGACAACTTATTTATTTGAAAAGTTTTATATAGCGAGAACAAGACCTGTTAGAGTATCAGAGTGCAGTACATAGAATCATAGACATTATGCAGATACAAAAGAAATAATAGATCAAGTAAGAGGTTACACCTGAAACAAATGCTAAGTAGGAAGGTAGGCTAGAGTTGCAGACAAGGAATAAGTTACTTTGGGATGCTGCTGGTTTATTGTTGCATTTGGCTGTTCAGGAATGATCCTTTGACTTAATTTTTTAATTCAGCTGTCAAGGGGTTCATTCTGATTTTGGGAGGGAGAGCATTCCATATTTTTGGAGCAAGACCAGAGAAGGTGCGGTTGTAGGTTTTCTTCTTTTTGAACTTTTGTGGTTTCAGCAGTAGAGTATTGGAACCTTTAAGGGCTTGATTTGTGCCTGCAAGTTCAAGTGTTTTTTGTCAAGTAAGTGGGAGTGTTATGATGTAGTGCTTTGTGCTTTAAGCAGGCTACCTTGTACCGTATCCTTGCATCGAGAGAAAGCCAGTTGAGTTGGATTAGATATGGTGTGATGTAATCACATTTTCTTGATCCAGTGATGAGTCTGGCAGCAGATTTCAAAATAGCCCATAAAGGTGCCAGTTTAGCTTTTGGTAGCCCAGCCAGGGTCACAAATCCGTAGTCTAAACGGGAGATGACTAGTGATTGGAAGCTAGTCTCATGTCCTCCAGCGGTAGGAATGGTTTTACTTTCCTTAATCTGTTGAGTTGGTGATTGGCTCCTCTTGTTGTTGCGCTGATGTGGTCTTGCATATTTAGGTATTTGTCCAAGATAATGCCTAGAGATCTAGTATAGTTTACAACATGCGGGTTGTAATTGAGGGCCATTAGTTGTTTGAGCCAGTCCTGAATGGGGTCTGAGTGATTATGGGGGGCAATCAGGAGGAATCCCGTCTTGAGTGTATTTAACATAAGTGGTTGTGAGATATCCAGTGTTGGGTTTTCAGAAGGGCACTGTTAAGAGTTTGGAATCTGGGCATTCAGGTTCACACTGATCCGGAGGTAGTGTTGTGTGAAAACTATGGGAAGCAGTACATCGCCTCACTGAAGAAATAGATTTCTGGATTCGCCTGCTCCTCTCTCTCTGCGGCCACATAACCATCATGAAGATGGTGGTGCTAGCTTGATTTTTGTTCTTGTTTGTGAGCATCCAAATGCTACTGCCTAATGTAGTCTTCCGGACTTTACATCCCTTGCTGGTGTGCCTGGCATGGGCCGGTAAGCAGCCGAGAGTGAGATGGGATGTGCTTATTCTCCCCTATAAAATGGGGGGATTTAATGCCCCAGATCTTGAAGCTTATTACAGAACAGTGCAATGCAGTTTGCCTACTACCGGTTTCATGGACCACCATATTTACTGCATCTTTGGCTGGAGTGAGATGCAGCATCTCCTCTGTCCTTGCCCCAATTTGTATTCAGTAGACCAAAGTGCAGTTTTAATGTAATAGACCTCATAGGCACAACGCAAAGTCTCTGGATATGCAAAATAGAACAGGTTGGGGCAGGAAAGGGCAGCAGCAACAGAACTTCGGGGGCTTAGAATACAACACAGGGGCTCCTTTTTTGAAAATGGGGTCCTTCATGACTGGGCTCCATTCAGCGTACAGTGCGACACACCAACTGTACTCATCAGTTCCATTATAACCGGGTGCATCATACACTGCGGGCCTTATTAAATTATACCCTGGTGGAACCAGTGGAGCTACCAGCTCTCACATATTTATTACAGGTGAAGTTGCTACTGCTATGTTCATGACATTGTATTGTATTGTATTGTATCGACATTTGTAAAGCGCACTGTAACCCTACGGGTATCCTGGCGCTAAGTTACGAGTAAGATGCTGGCGGGTGAGCAGTGGAGCTAAACCGAATGATTATGCTCTAGGGAAGAGCCAAGTCTTGACTTTCTTTCGAAACAACAATAAGTCCTGTATTTGCCTCAATTCCAAAGGAAGGCTATTCCAGAGGCGGGCAGCTGCCACGCCGAACGCTCTTCCCCCCATTGTAGATCTCTTTATCCTCGGGATAATGGCAAGATTGGCTGACGAGGACCGTAGGCTGCGTACCGGTGCATACCAACCGAACCTACCTTGAAGCGGTTTTGGCCCAAGTCCATTTAGTGCTTTAAATACAATGCACAAAGACTTGAACATTATCCTTTGGGTCACCGGGAGCCAGTGCAGCTCCACTAATGCCTGGGATGTTGATGACCGACGTGGTCTTGTCAATGCAAGTTTCGCTGCTGCCGGCTGAATTCTCTGGAGCCTCGTGATCAAATATCTTGGGGACTCCAGTAACAAGGCATTACAATAATCCAGGCGGCTCAAGATGACACTCCTAACCACTGTAGCTCTGGCCTGAGAAGGTAGCAATGGCAGCACCTTCCGGAGACCTCTAATGAGAGTGTAGCAGCTTCCAACCAGCTTATTGACATGAGATTCCAAGTTCAGCTTATCATTGAAGCTGACCCCCAGATTGCGTACCGTGTTCAAGGGTACCAAGGGGACGTCTGTGGGGATAGGCCAGAAGTCAATTGGTAAAACTAGCGGCACTCTGCCCACCCCGCAGTGCAGAATCTCCGTTTTGTCGTTGTTAAACATTGTACTCTTTCTCGAAGGAAGCCGGGGGCCTGGCATCACCAAGGTTTGCCATTACTGGCAAGAGGACCTATGTTTAGATATCAGCAAAAAACAGTGGGCTTACTGTTGCTCTGTAGTTCGTACTGTCTCTCTGAATGGTCGCCATCGACTTTTGCACTTTAAGTATCTCAACCGGGTATACTACACCTTGGCTCGACTATTTCAATACGGCTTGCGCGATGGTTCTGGTTGCTCGCGCTGCAGAGTAGATGATTCTGGCTTTGCCACGTAGCATGGCACTGCTCTGCCGTGCAGTCCTTCTGGCACATGATATTCAAGGTTCTGGAGGAGATCGCAGGGGAGGCAGTGGCCTGCACACCGCTGGTGGCTCTTCCGGGTTATGACAGGGATGTCTCGAAGGATTGCAGTGACTTGTGACTCTAGGCCTTCTTTTTGTGCGGCATAGAATAACATTGTAATGGATGAAGGGTCCACTTTCCACTGTGAAAGAGCGGCATACGGACATGACATATTGCAATATCCAATCAGATGCTTACCATCACCTCATGCCACCCTGTACCTATGTCGGAGAGATATAATGGGCCCATACCAGGAGTACTTGGCGCACGTGAGGAGCAATGCCGATAAGGAGGGGGAGACGAGTGGTGCTGTGTAAAGGGTCCTGTGCAGTGACCTCACTTGCCTGTTTGTCGGATGCAGGTTGCCATGCCTGTTGTGTGCGAGGGGAGGCAAAGTGATGGGTAAGGGCCCCCACTTCACATGTTGCATTTCAATACACAAAAGAATGTTGTACGCCAGCCCCCATAGGCGACTGTGGAGAAAGCATGTATATCTGTGATGGAAATACCTGTATTTGCTGTTACATGCATACTACTGCCCTATATGTTCAACCTGAATCATAGCGATGCTTGTCATGAACCTAAAATGTTGCTGTATCTGTCCCATGTAACTTGTCTGTGCTGAAGTGTCATTCTATATCAGCTAACTGTTAAATTCAACAAATTGGAAATATAGTTTAAAAAAAACAAACTCTCTTTCTGAATTATAATTAAAACTTTAATGTAAAAACACATATAAAGTCTATGAAAAGTATGCTATTACAATATTAATGGACTTGCTTGGAAAATGTCTCAATATGAGAGTCAGAAGAACTGAGGAGTTAGACATTTTCAACACAAATATTGTTGAATTGCTCTGTTTTATACTCCAACTTAATTTTTGATAAACATTTTCAAATTGTGCACACTTTCCTGTTAAGTTACAATACAAACATAATTCCCTTTCTGAATAATCTGTGCACCCAGCATGTATTATTCAGCTATTCTATGATACTCTTAAAAAAATAATAAAAACTCCCTAGAATTTCACAAAAGAACTCAAAGGCAGCCGCGGTCCGTGCAGGTAACAGCGGTGGGGCTGCGTGGGGGGGATTTCGAGGGTCAATGCAAGGGAAAATTAAATAAATAATTAATATTCCCTCGGCATTGTCCCTCGAAATCCCCCCCCCCCACGCGGCCCCACCGCTGTTACCTGCACGGACCGCGGCTGCTGAAAGGTTGAAGTAACGTTGTAGTTAGGTGTAATAAAAGATCTGTTTTGAAAACAAACCTTGGAAATTCGCTGAAAAAACAAAGGTTAAAGCATCATTATAGTTAGGTGAATTTCTAAATGACAACGTTAACATTTTAAACTAAAAGTAAACACAGAAATTCAGCAGTTATATTTAGCAGCACTTACTATAACTTGTGCCCCCACCATGCACTGCTCATGACCTCACATATGACATCACTCATGACATGTTCTATGACATCATTTATGACATCATTGATGACATCTCAAATTACATCTGAGGACATCACTGAAGACATCATCCAAGCTTCTTTTGTACGCATTGCTCTTATGAAAGTGCAAAATAGCTTAAAATATTATGATGCGTATTTACTGGTATCATACATACAATCCCATAGATAAAGCAAGCTTGTGTTATTTGCAACATTGACCCTATACTATACAGTCGATGGGTAGCCAAGTTCATGTTGATTATGAACCTTAGATGGAAGCATAACCTATCCACACTGTGTTTAATCTGTATACAACTGTTAAGAGAAAGCCAAGTTCCTTAAGATAGATGAAGCCCTTTTACATAACTCATGCCCTACGAAGGACACTTTTTACTTGTATCAAACCCCTAACAGTCACTTAACCTACATTGTGAAATGAAGTGGATATGAGTAGAAAAGTGGGTACTGTTAACAGTGTTTACTCTATGATGAGAGTTTACTCTGTACCACACTGTTTGCAGACAGTGAAACTCTCATGAGAAATACTCCACAAAGTATTAAAAAGTATCTACTTTGCAGAGTGTATACTCTATGCAAACCTTATCCAAAGAGTGACTATTCACTTAAAATAACTACATTCTGGAGGTGCTAAAGGTCATTATACCTGTAGCCGTCATACTGTGGTGAAAACTTTACAGATAGCCCATTTTCTGAAGCAAAACAAGTACATGTGCATAGTTTAGTACCTGGTGCACACAGTATTCTATGATAAGTAGAAATTGTCATGCTGAGACAATTCTGTCTAATAACTCAAAGCTGCTTACAATACTTGGTATATAGTACATAGAGTCTTTGCCTTGCTGGAAACTTTTTCTGCAGTACCAAATAAATTGTGTGGAACATGCTGTCACCTGTACCCAGAGGTATTCTTCAATAAAAAGACATATTATGTGTTTAATACCTCTACACACCTATGATGCATTAGGAGCACGTGTTTTGTAAACACGTACACCTCTTAGCTGGACACAGGCTGTGCAACATTAGGTACACAATTAATATGGTGCTTACTTGCGACTGTGTAAACTATAAAACAAACTAACACACTCATTGGATGATGTTATCAGTGATGTCATCAGTTTTGCCATAGAACATATCATGAGTGATGTCATATGTGAGGCCATAAGCACTGCATGGCATATCACAAGCTATAGTTAGTGCTACTAACTATAACTGCCGAATTTCTGTGCCTTTTTTAGTTTAGAACATTATCACTGAGAAATTCACTTAACTATAATGTTAACATTACCTTTGTTTTTTTCAGTGAATATATATAAATATATATACTTATATATAAATATATATATTACAAAATACTCCTGCCTTGTCAAGTAGGAATCCCAGACACTCCAATGTACTGCAAAATGTAGTTTTAATGGCAATAACGACGCGTTTGGGCTTCCGCCTTCTTCACGGTAAGAAGGCGGAAGCCCAAACGCGTCGTTATTGCCATTAAAACTACATTTTGCAGTACATTGGAGTGTCTGGGATTCCTACTTGACAAGGCAGGAGTATTTTGTATTGTTTGGGGTTATCCGGTAACCCGTGCCAGACCGCCCGTTTTGACAGCCTCGGCAAACCGGAACTGGGATTGTATAAATATTATCTACTGGCGGTCGCCAGTAGATAGTTATAGTTACAACCTATTATCCATAGGAAATCCGCGACATTCTATTTGAAATAACTCTCTTGCCTGTTGACGTATCTTCGCGAAATTTTCAAACTTCGTGGGGCGCTCCGGTCCGCTCCTACCCTGAAAGTCTCGGGGTGATACGTCAAGCGGGGGCCGAGAAAAAAGGGGGGTCCCAAAACGCGTTTTCCCCATGCATTTTCCCATAGGAAACTTTAGACACGGCTACAGCCCGAACTGCTGAACGGAATTACACCAAATTTGGCAAAGAGGTAGTTCTTGGTTCAGAAAGAACCCTTTTTGTTAAATGGTGTAAATCCGTTCAGTAGTTGCTGAGAAAATGAAAAGTAAAAAGTTAGTGATATCTAGGGACGAGTAGGGTCCGCGTACCCTCCCGAGCACGAGCTGCATGTTAATTGGCTGTCAGCTGGCTGTCAACATTCCGATTCAGGAAATGTTGGCAGCCATTTTGTCCCTCGGTAGAACCGAGGGACAGAAACAAGTGCACAAAGCGCACAAAGGGGGCAGGGTAGAAACACCCTGACCCCCTAGGTTTGCTCAGGGGGTCCCACAAGGACCCCCTGGGCAAAAAAATAAATAAATTTTTTTTTAAAAAATCGGCAGGATGCGCTCAGGGTGCGCGAATCCTGCCGAAAAAAAATCGAAGCGCGGTCTCCCGCGCTTCGATGTTAGTGGCCCCCGGGTGGCCCAAGTCCCGGGGGCATGGTGGGGGGATAATTTAATGTGTGGGGGGCCTCAAGGGCCCCCAAGCCCCGGGGACCGCCACCCCCGGGGCTTTTTAAAAAAATGGTGCGGGAGGGCTCTGAGCCCTCCCGCAGCCCGAGGACCACCACCTCCCCGGGGCTTTTTTACATACATTATTAAACCTGTGTGGGGGGCTCCAGCCCCCACACGCCCGAGACCACCACCTCCCCGGGGCACTAAACATTTTAATATGGGGGTCCGTTACGGACCCCAGAGCCCCGGGGACCACCACCTCCCCGGGGCTGTGTACTGAATGGGAGGGGGCCACGCGGCCCCCTCCTGGAGCCCTTGATGGCCCTGGGGACCACCACCCCCAGGGCCGGCTCCTGCAGTGTCCCGGGGTGCCTACCCCCGGGACACTGTAGTTTGCTATGGCAGGACGGGAGCCTCGCGGCTCCCGTCCTGCCATAGCAAACTGCTTTGGATATTGGAAGAGAGAGCAGGAAACCTGCTCTCTCTTCCAATATCCAAAGCGATTGCTTTCCACATGGGGAGCAGCATGTCAGCTGCTCCCCATGTGGAACAGCAATGCCGGCTCCCAAGGGACGTGGGGAGCCGGCGGGACTGTGGGGGGATTGGGGACCCCCCCACAGTCCCCAACGGAGAGGGCCAGCCCCGGGGGATGGGGTCCCCGGGGCAAGTAGTGGCCCGGGAGGGGGGCCACGCGGCCCCCCTCCCCAAAAAAGAGGAAAATTAAAAAAAAAAAAAAATGGAAAGGCCGGCCCCGGGAGATGGGGTCCCCGGGGCCTTAAAATGCCCAGAGGAGGGGGGCCACGCTGCCCCCCTCAAAAAAATAAATATAGAGGCCATGCCCCGGGGGATGGGGTCCCCGGGGCCAATACAGGCCCAGGGAAGGGGGGCCACGCGGCCCCCTTCCCGTTTTTTTTTTTAAAGGTAATTTAAAAAAAGGTGTAAGGCCCTGGGGGATGGGGTCCCCAGGGCCCAAAAAAAGAAAAAAGGAAGGGGGGCCACACAGCCCCCCTTCAGGGGAGAAAAAAAAAAAACGATCGGGCCCGCAGGCCCCGCCCCCTTCCTTCACCACTCTGCAAACGCGCCCCCTGGCGCGTTTGCAGAGGGGAACGAATCCCCTTGAATACTGGGGGTCCCTGGGGCCAACTAGCCCACCAGGTACCTCCAGTATGCGCCAGGGAGCTGCCTTGCAGAGAGGTGTACAGAGGCCACGCCCCTTTTTACACCTCTCTGCAACGCAGCTCTGTGGCGCTTTTGGAGGTATATGGTGGGCTAGTTGGACTCCGGGGACCCTCAGGATTCAAGGGGACTTAATCCCCCAACTTAAAACGCGCCACGGGGCGCGTTTGCACAGTGGTGAAGGGAGGGGATGGGGCTTCAGGTGACATGTGTGCAAACAGGCCCCGTGGCGCGTTTTAAGATGGGGAATTAAATCCCCTTCAATCCTGAGGGTCCCTGGGGGCCAACTAGCCCAACAGGTACATCCAGAATGCGCCACAGAGCTGCGTTGCAGAGAGGTGTAAAAGGGGTGTGGCCTCTCTACACGTCTCTGCAACGCAGCCCCTGGCGCATATTGGAGGTTCCTGGTGGTCTAGTTGGCCCCTAGGGACCCTCAGGATTCAAGGGGACTTAATCCCCCAACTTAAAACGCGCCACGGGGCGCGTTTGCAAAGATGTCACCTCAGGCCCCGCCCCCTCCCTTCACCATTGTGCAAATATTCCTCTAAAATCAGCCGAAATAGGAATTCCGATTTACTCACCTGTTATCAGGAGAGACCTCAGTGCTGCATCTTTCAGCCCAGTACTGATCCTGAAAAGTAATTTTAACCGTACTTACCGGTAACTTGAATTTCCTTCATAGGCTAACATTGACTGGTTTCACTTGGAAATTCTTCTAAGTGTGGAGTTTTGGAACTTTAAAATATTCCTCTAAAATCAGCCGAAATACGAATTCCGATTTACTCACCTGTTATCAGGAGAGACCTCAGTGCTGCATCTTTCAGCCCAGTACTGATCCTGAAAAGTAATTTTAACCGTACTTACCGGTAACTTGAATTTCCTTCATAGGCTAACATTGACTGGTTTCACTTGGAAATTCTTCTAAGTGTTGATTTTTGAAACATACAAATATTCCTCTAAAATCAGCCGAAATCCGAATTCTGATTTACTCACCTGTTATCAGGAGAGACCTCAGTGCTGCATCTTTCAGCCCAGTACTGGTCCTGAAAAGTAATTTTAACCGTACTTACCAGTAACTTATATTTTCTTCCATAGGAATCCATTGTCTGGTTTTCAGCAGAAAACTTTCAAAGTGTCGATTTTCACAAACTACAAATATTCCTTAAAAATCGCCTGTATGACTTAAACGCATTCATTCAACTGTTTACAGGAGATGCACCAGTGCTGGATCCAGGATCCAACACTGAGTAAGAAAAAGTAACGATAACAGTTTTTACCTGCTAAGTGAATTTCCTTCCATAGGATAACATTGGTGATTCTATGAGAAAAAGTTTCCAAGTGTCAACTTTTAAAATACAATAATATTCCTTACAAATCACGACTGTAACCAAAACGCTTTTACTCAACTGTTTACAGGAGATGTACCAGGACTGAATCTAGGATCCAGTCCTGTGGTTAGAAAAGTAATCCATAAAGTAACTAATTGCATTTAACTAGAAATTCACATTGAGCTGAATGTTGCATTGTGTTTGAAAATGTGTTGCCCATTGCAACAACTGTAACTACTGTACTTAAAAGTCTATTGCCTATCTGCAAAGTATTTAAACTAAAGTAATTCATTAAGAGAAAGTATTTTTTGTAATGTAATGTATAATGTAATTACAATGTAATTTAAAAAATAAAATATGTAAAAAAAAATTGTTTCTAAAAATGTACTAAATCAGTATGAAAAAAATTAATATAACAATTAATACATTTAAAAATTGTCATTTACAAAACCTTTGAAATTCACTAAAAAAAACGTAGGTTTCAGGCACGTTATAGTTAGAAATTAGCATTTAAAAAACCTTTGAAATTCACTGAAAAAACCGTAGGTTTCAGACACGTTATAGTTACAAATTAGAATTTAAAAAACCTTTGAAATTCACTGAAAAAACCATAGGTTTCAGACACGTTATAGTTACAAATTAGCATTTAAAAAACCTTTGAAATTCACTGAAAAAACCATAGGTTTTAGGGACAGTTATAGTTACTTGGACATTTCACTCGTACAAAACCCGTGAAATTCCCCCGTTATAGTTAGTTCAGCTAACTATAACTCGCGCCCCGCAATGCACTGCTGATGACGTCACATATTACATCACTCATGACATGGTCAGTGACATCACTGATGACATCACTGATGACATCTCAAATGACATCACTGATGACATCATCCACGTGATAATCTGATGCACCTCCTCACACCCTAATATAACCTTTGATACACCCACTCTAAATTACAGACTGCCATTCGCAAAACCATAGACACTCCAACACCAATAACTACATACCCACTCACTGATTCTTAGGTCTACACACACACATCCACTCACTCACCCGTACAGTCACTCATACTTACGGTCACTCAGTACAGGACTATCATATGCACTCTTACTCCTATATAGACACTCAAACAACGCCACTCATCCATAGAGATACTCACACACCTAGTCAGTCATGCAAATAATTAAACACACTGCCATTTACTCACCTATACAGTTATACACACACCAGCTCACTTACTCATACAAATAGTAGCACATTGTTACGCTCTTATACAATCACTGATACAAGCACACAATCATCCATACAGCCACTATCACAATCACTCACTCTTGCTTATAGCTATTTATATACTCCAACACACATATATACTGCCTTTCACATATGTAGTTACTCACACATGTACCACTGGGACATACATTCACTCACTAACACACTCTTACACACACTTACCCACCCATACAGTCTATCACAGATGCACTCTTGAAACCATCCACCCAGTGAATCACCCACTCACACATCTATGCACAGAGTTGCACACACCCCTCCCACACAAACACTCAGGCACCCATACAGATACTCAGACAAGCATTCAATAACTCATATAGACACTCATTTAGCTATTCACAAACACATGCAGCCACTTACACAGCAACAGACAGACGGATACAGACATACACCCAGTTTAGTCACTAACCCATGCATTCAGTAAGATACGTTAAATCACTCACTTATAGAGTCAGTCATGCACCTACTAAATCATCCATACAGACACTTACACACCCACTCATTCTTCAATACGTCTTTTCCTATATATTTTAAAAATATTTAAACTTTACAGAAACACACAGTCACTGGATGATGTCATCAGTGATGTCATTTGAGATGTCATCAGTGATGTCATCAGTGATGTCACTGACCATGTCATGAGTGATGTAATATGTGACGTCATCAGCAGTGCATTGCGGGGCGCGAGTTATAGTTAGCTGAACTAACTATAACGGGGGAATTTCACGGGTTTTGTACGAGTGCAATGTCCAAGTAACTATAACTGTCCCTAAAACCTATGGTTTTTCAGTGAATTTCAAAGGTTTTTTAAATGCTAATTTGTAACTATAACGTGTCTGAAACCTATGGTTTTTTCAGTGAATATATATATATACATATATATGCATGTACATATATTTGTATATATAGTAATTGTATACTTACCTTGCAATTAAGTGATAGGTTCGATGTAGTTGGTACAATGTTCTTGCCTAGGTATATTGCATGCCATTAAGTGACCCCCCTCTACCCCAATCATTGCAACCAATGTCCCACCTGGTCACAAGGAAAGAGAGTAAGAAGATAAAAGGCAAGATGGTTGAAAGGGGAGAGGCAGGGAGGAAACCAAATAATAAAAAAAGTATTTCCTGTATCCAACTTTCCAAATTCATACTCTAACCAGAGCAACATTTCCACCAAGCGTCCATTCTACACGCACTTGAGGCAAGATTGGGGGCTGACGCGCAACCAAGCATGACTTAAAAAATGCAAAAATTATAAGTCTCAGCAAGCAGAATGCAGGTTGCTAACGTGTCAGAACCATATGAAAGTGTTGCATCAGACACATGACCATCCAACAGCTATGATTGAAGCGAACACAAAGACACCAACAACCACTAACAGGCTTCACATCATCTTCAATAAGCCTTCTTAACAACAGTTTACAAGGTGGTTTACAGCTACTCTCCAACTAGTGGTGGGTGGTAGTTCACGCGCCACTTGGCTTGTGTTTCAAAACAGTCCTGGCAGTAACACAGATCCTCCCAACAGGAAGGCATTCTAAGTTCTGGGGTCGGGCACAACACCAAGACCTGAAATAGATGCTCCCTGAACTCCAGAAGAGACTCTTCCACTTAGTAGTGAATAAAATTCTGTTCAGTGGCGGTTCCTCCGCTATGGCGGAGGAGCATCGCCCCACTGCTTTCGTGCAAGGCGAGAAGCAAAAACATAAAATGGTAATAACTTTTAGTTATTACCATTTTATGTTATTTTTTGCCGGCGGGCGGGGCTGCTCTGCTTACGGAGCAGGGCAGGAGAGGAGTGGTTTGCCCGCTCCTCAGTGCGCAATGACTGTTTAGTCGGTCCTCTCGGGCCACCCAAAACAGTCATGCACACTCCCCTTTTCTCCATGCAGGCTACATTGCAGCCTGCATGGAGAACATGCCCACCCCTCCAGCGCCTGGCTGAATGCCGTGTCACGACACTCAGACCAATCACAATGCTCCATTGGAGCATTGTGATTGGCTTAGGGGTGGGAGCCTGGCTGCCTGCTTCCTGTTCCGACCTGGAGTCGGACACAGGCAAGCAGGAAAGAAGACGCAGGACCCGGAGGCAACAAGGTAAGTTTTATATATATATATATTTTTTTTATGCAACCCGCACCCCTTCCGCGCATGCACGCCCCCCCACCCGTGAGCTGTTCCGGGCGCCCCTGATTTTGTCGTCCTAATAATCAACACCCTACTCTCACAGGGCTAGTGCTTCGAGGCTGCTAAATGAAAGAAGTTAATTAAGATCATACCACAAAGCGTTGATTTATTTTCCACAGGAAACATGAACACACTCACTTTTTACCATAGTTAATCTGGAGACCATGTGAGATCAAAATGTATATTTGGGTCGCATTCAGAAAACAAGGACTCCTTGGGGTTACAAAAATAAATAGAATTGCCTAGTTGCTGTTTTAAGACTCACTATGTAATCTGTTTTTATGCACTTCTAATTTCATCCGATAAGGGTCGTGATGCCGATAGTAACACTGAGTTTTGCCTCGGATCACACAATTTTCAGTAAAATGGAGAATCCAAGATTAGAACCAATACAAGTCCCAAAACAGGAAGCCTGGTCACTATCTATATCTTGAATATTTCACAATTGTTATCTCAAAGGGGTGGGCCTGAGGTGTGCCTATCATACTCCATGTCCTATTATTTTATTAAGGTCACATTCAGGGGCAGATTTATCAAACTTTTATGCAGTGCAGTGCAGTGCATCAAGCCACCTTGCTGTGCTGCGTGAAAGGGCAAGAATATTCCGTATTTAACATTATACAGCACATTCCTGTCTTTTCCTTACTCTGGCACACAATGGGCTGCCTACCCCCAATGCAGACTTCCTTGAGCAAGGGTGCCTGCATTACAGACAGGATTGTTTTTGTGCAGGAAGGGGCACCTCCTGCAAAAAAACAATCATCTGAGGCATTTTCCTCTTTCTATGTGTGCTGCAGAATTCAGCAAACATAGAAAGAGGAAAAAATTAGGAGAAATAAAGACATTTATCCTCGTTACGCCTCCCCTCAGGATGCATAGCATTTTGATGCATTCCCAGGTCTACCAGTAATGGTAAATCTGGGAATGCGCCAAAATCCATGGGTGAATGCATGGGAACACCCATGCATTGCCCATGGAACACTTCCCTGAGGCAGAGTAACACAATGCAGCAATTTGCACTACGTTGTGTTAGTCTAGATTTATCAAGCCATTCAGGGCCACTCAAGGTGGCCATGCGTGGTTTGATAAATCTAACTTTACTGCTGCGTCGCCCTTGCTCCACCTTGTGTGGCGCAAGGGTGATAAAACACTATGATTAATTTGCCCCTCAATTTTTCAAGAACACTGTCAAAACCTTTGAGAGATTGCACCCCTAACTAGACATCATGGCCACAATACAGAAACTGGTGAAAAAACTGGCCCACGAATTTGCACCATTTGTGATCGTTGTAAAATTGGCAAAGGAGCAAACAAAATTCGAACCAGAATACAGTTTTGTAAAGGAACAAAAAGGTGGAGCAAGCAAGTGCCAAGCTATTTCACATAATAGGACATAGATAAAAATGACTTTATTGTATCTTCAAATGTGAAACAGGGTTAAGAGTGTATTAGTTTGTGCAATGCTTTATTACTGAAGAAGAAGAATTGAACAATGTTCCTCTGCTATTATCTTGTTATAGGTCCTAAAGTTTATGAATTGACGATTCAGCATTTTCTAAAATCTTCACTATACACGCACACACGCACGCACACACACACACACACACACACAATGATTTATTGAAAATAAATGTATTATCTATGTTTAGCACTTGGGGTAGATTTATTAAGATTTTGCGCCGTGTTTGCGTCATAAAAGTGACGCAAAACGGCGCAAAATCTTTTTTCCCTAATCAACTTTCCAGCGCTAAACTTGTTTAGTGCTGGAAATAACGTAAAAGTAATGCGAAGCAGCGAATTGCGCTGCTTCGCATTACTTTGCGCCGTGGGGGCGTGCCAAGGGTGGTGCATGGGCGTTCCCATGCAACTACCCAAGGTTTCTCATGCTAAACCCAATTTACTGAAAACAGTAGATTGAGTTTAGCGTGAGAAAACTGCGCCCTTTGCAACTAGGCGCAAGGAAGGAGAAATGCTTTCATTTCTCCTTCCTTTTCCGACTTTGCATGAGTGCTGCACTGGGCAGCACGCATGCAAAGTGGGAATAGCTTTCCCTTGTGCCTAGCATAGTGTTTTGTACAGGAAGGGTACCCTTCCTGTACAAAACCTATGCTGGACTCATGCACACACCTTAGCGCTGCGGCGCTAAGGTGTGTGCATGGCGCACGGCTGCTGAAATCAGCGCTGGTGCAAGGGAAAGGGGAGGAGAGAGCCATATCTTTGAAGATATGGCGCTCCCCTGCTCCCTCCCTGTCGCGCAACGCAGCGCAGCCTCGCGGAGGGCTGCGCTGCGTTGCGCAACTTTTTTGTAAATCTCCCCCTTGTGGTCTTCAAAACATTTTCCTGGCGCATAACCATTCCTGTAGTACAGACTACAGTAAAAGGCCTTAACTCTGCCCATATTACACAAGGTGGTAGATAGCACAAGTCTGATTTGCCCTTTTTCACTAGTGAAGTGTTTTTGTAACAAGATGGGACATGAGACAGGCCTTTTAAATAAAACATGTTGCCCTACTAAACTCTTTGATTCCAGAGGGAGGAGTGCACACAGCTAGAAACTGCATATTAATTAAAAAAAACGATGAGAGTTAAATACACACTACAGTGCTACTGACAGAACACAACATGGGGAGCCTCACATTTAAATGCAGTGAATTATTGCTTACGAAGAGTTGTGCTGAATTGCCCGGATATGCAAAATGCTAACGAAGCAAAGCCTAGTTTGAAAGAAGCCGCCTTTGCCTGAGTATCTCTTCTGTAATTAGCATAAGAAAGCTACGATCGAATCAAATACATTTTTTTTTTTAATTAATAAGCCTGGACTTTTTTTTATTGCATGTTCGTTTTTTCCAAAAGCTCTTTTGTTTGAAAGGACACTTGCGTTGAATATGCAGATCGCCAGCGAGCTTCGGCTCTCATTGATTTCTAATTAGGATCCGCTTAGTGCTCGTCTACTGAGTGGAAACGTCTAGTTCATGGCTATATATGGGCTACTGCAATGAGGGCTGGCTCAAGAGAGAATGTGTTGAGCAAGTCCACTTAGGGCAAACAAGTCTTGCAAGGAGTCTGGTCCTGGTTTTCTTTTACCAGGACCATTCAGCAGCAGACATCCAGTAGGAAACTGGATGTGCAACTATGGGGAGAGAAGCCACAGTCCTGATATGATCTGGGGCTGAAGTTCCACAAGATTATGCAATCTAGTGCCTAAAATGTAAAAGTATGTTTTTGTGAACAATCTTGGGCTTACCCATGGTAGCTTGGCACAAGCAACACATTTACGGTAAAGAAAACCAACATTAAAGAAATGAAATTAAAAAAAATAATCTTAAACTAATTTACTAAAACAAAAATCACACCATAATGACAAAAACAGTGGCTGAGACGTTGTGAATTTTTAAAGAAATAATCGAAAGAATCCAAAGAAAATTGTGTGAAACCTAAAAATCAAAGCTATCTCCTTGGGAGAGGATTACTGGATTCTAGGTGCCTTTCCAAACCTACTGCTGTAGAGCTGTGGACTGGATTTATATAAATGTTCGAGGCCCACAATTATTCACTGAGAAATACTGGATTCTACAGTCAAACATGGCTCCACAAGGTAGGAAAACTTCTTTCTTCTGTCTGCAGTAACTTTACTTGAAGCGGCACTAACCTGTAAGAAGAGGCAACTGAGGTTACATCTTTTAGTTTGGGTTAGGACCATGTCTTGGTCCTTCAGAAGTTAAAAAACATTCAATGTTCCAACTACCTAAACTTACATTTCTTCTTCCAAGGCATTTCAATCATTATCAAACATTCAGGAACTCCTCCGGGGGCCAACACCAATTAGTTCATCGCAGCAAAAAGCTCATATCCCATTGGGCATGCTGATTTTCTCCAAGTCAGCACAATGCCAGTGCTCGATTTGAGGCAGTGGTTTCTGTTGGGGGCCACCTGCACTCATTTCTGTGGCCCACCACTTATTTGAGTGCAAGAGAGGGAAAAACACACAAACGGGAAAGGAGGAAGAGTAAGATGGAAGAATTGGCACCAAAGGAGAAAGCAGAAACCTGCAAGAGTGAAATAGAGTGGTGGGGAGTGTCTGGCAGTGGATTAAAGAGGCTTGAGGTGGATTTAAGACTATCATATAATGTTAATTATGACACATTCCTGCCTTCTCCCTTTCACGAAGCACAGTGCAGCAAGGTGTCTTGCCGCGTTGCATGAAAGATTGATAAATCTGCCCCTCAGTCTTTTCTCAGACAGATAGATGTATTCATACACTTGTTATAATGTCTTCAATTCCAGCACCATTCTGATTTTTAGCTGCTGGGCAGCTTGCTTTACAGTAGTAACGTGCAGTGATTGATGATGATCCTTAAATTACTCACAGTAACTTTCTCATGCTGTCCTCAACTTATGTCTCAAAATTCCCTGCATTTCAGTTCAGAGCTTAATTAGAAAAGCAATCCTAAGTTTCAGAGGAAGGCTGAGATCAGTTACGTATTTGGGCATCCTAAGCCGACCCTAAAGTCCACCTTGTAAAAATGTGCAGCCTTCTCTCCTTCAAATGAAAAAACCCTGAAACTGGTTGCCTATCTCCTGTCTTCTCCCCTGGAGTGAGATCTAAGCTTGTCAATGAGAAGGTCTGCAGCTCAGGGGCTTTCACACTTGTCTTTCATTTGACTAGCCGTTGTGATAACAGAAGAGCAGCATGTCTTTATTTGACCTTAATGTGAGCATCTCCGCGCTTCCTTTTATGCATATCTGTTAAGTATAGTGCGGGTAGCTCCTGGCAGTGTCAGGTTCTGTAATTATGTTTTCTTTCCTTGCTCATGGTGAACTGATAGAAGTGAAATTGAGTAAAGACACCTCTTTGTCTCCAGGTAGATCACTAACTAGTATGACCCAGAAAGTCGAGTGGTTTTTAAATGTCAATGGACACCCAGGAATGAATTGTATATAGGATAAACAACCCCCTGCCGTAAATGAAAGTACATTGCAAGTCACCGAGGAGTACTATGACAATATAGATGAATGAGTTCCAATATGAGGTGATGGAACGCTGAGGTGTATTCCACTAGCCCTAAAATGTACGACAGAGGTATTTTATCTTTATAATACATGGTCACACCATCACCTTTCCCTCAGACCACTTACATCTCTGATGTCCTGCTCTTTCATTTGAAAGAAGTAGTATGGTTGCAGAAGGGAAACATAAAAGCGGGACCTAGTGTGAAATTAAACATATGAAAAAGCAGTTAGCAAGTTAATATCAAAATATACTAGAATCAGTTTAATGTAAGTCACATTAAAAAGTTGCTGAGGGTTAACATGTGTACAAGCAGGCAGAGAGATTCTATTTTTCCAATAATTACCTTTAGTGTTCAAAAACAAATATTGCCGTAGATATCTCCTTTCTGCTCATCGCGCTTCGTTTTTTAGAAAAACAGATCCTGAGAATGAAAAGCCAGTTTTCAATTTTCGTCCATTGTTTAAATTGCTGCTGTAATGACGCTCAGTGATCTGCCTTTCATCTTGGCTGCTGGCTCTGGCAACAGGCATTGTGGTGTCAGAAGACAATTGTAATAACTAATTATAGTTGAACAGCTATATCATTTCTTTGTTACAGGCAACTAAAGACATCACAAGTCAAGTGTAATAAGGAAATTAAAGATAGAGCACTATACTGGGATTGCGACCTCCCATGTATTATTGGAACATATTACACAACTTACCAAATATGTATTGTATTTTATATCTCATATTCATTTAGGTGAAATCGGCATGAAAACAAAGGTTTTTTTTTCTTCAAAGAAAGGTTTTTTGAAAACAGTAAGTGGAATACAAGTCTCTTTCATTGTCTGCAAGGGCTTTGTTTGAAGCTATACTTCGTGTTTGCTTGTTCCTGGACAAATCTATGCTTCTGTGACAATTTCTAACAAGCTCTTACAAGAGCAAAACACACGATCAGGCGCTATATATCTATATATCTATATATATATATTTATTTTCTGAAAAGAATAATGGTTAAAGTGACGATATGTGTTGTAATGAGACACAAACAAATGTTACAAAATCCCAAAAACCACAGAAATATGGCAGTTATAGTTGAGTAAACTAACTGTAATTTGCGACCCAATCCTTAGCTGCTTATGACCTCACATTGTACTTCACTCACAATATGTTAGATGACATCATTAAGTGACCAAGTACTGCTGGTGTTGGAAGTACATGTTTTACTCTGCATGTCATAATGTTTAACCTAAATAGATGATTATTATATATGGCGTTCAGTTGTTCCACACATTTTTCATAAATACAAAATGTTAGCACTCTAGTTGTTCATTAGAACCGTATGGTGAAGTTTCTGTCAGTTGATCAATAGGAAGTTAACCGACCGACTGCTGCTGTTGTTGGATGTATAAGTTTTGCTCAGTTTATTAGACCTTTTTTCTGATATTGTTGAGGAAGATATTTTCAAATATATAGAAAATGTGTCTTTATTTTAGCTTTTCAAGGCACTAACCATAATTCCTGTGATAAAAATGAACCCCTCATTTTGTTCCTTTACTGAAATCTCCGATGGAGGAAAATGTATCCCGTTTTACAGCTTTAATTTAATGAAAGTGGTGTTCAGGTGTGCAACAGTTCTGTCATAAATACAGAATGTTGGCACTGGTTGCTCATTAGAACTCTGTGGTGCCGCTGCAGTAGAACACTGGAAAATCAATAGACAGGCTGCTAGTATTGGAAGTGTATGCTTCAGTCAGTATACCAGACTTCCTCATTGTAGCTTTTCAGAGCACAACACATAATTTCTATGTCCAAATGAATCCCTCATTTCTTTCAGATCAAATGGAAATGCTTTCACTTTTACAGCTTTGATTCCATAAATTTTTCCATGTAGGACCTGAGATGGATTAACTTTTTTGGGGGAATGTTCATGCAGATTAATCAAACGGCACCAAGTTATTAGTGACCCAAAAACACTATTCCTATGGAAATTCTGACCCAACTAATTGCCACTGTGTAATATATATTTATACATAGGTGATGTTTACTTTGCCCTGCCAAATCTGATAAAACCAGTAAAGTAGAATCAGCGATAAGCTTCAGCAACTTAGATCCATACAAAGTGGAAACAACTTAAAGGGAGGGTATAAAAAAGCAGGCATGCAAAAATGCCAGAGTAATGTATGTTTGCTCTTCTTTACAGCAGAAAATGTTGAATGGAATCAAACCAAACTTGTCATGAAACTAGGACTTAACTCAAAGGCGTATCTTTGATTGCCTTTGGTGTAAATCAGGTAAACATTGTTTTAGAAAATAGCATTACATAAAGGTATTAGATGGGTTTCAAAGGTTATTTGTGAAAATATCTGAACAATAAGTTTGTGGATCTTTCAAGGATCCTAAATCTCAAATCCTCTAATAGTAATAACTTTCAATCATAATAACAAATCCCAATTGAATAACAATCATTTATTTCTTTATCCTTTGCGAGATTCACAGATTCTTTGAAGATTCAAGTATCTGAGGAACCTGACTGGCAGTTGGGGCACAAGGGAGCATCTCCAGAAACCACAGAGGATGTTGGGGAATTCTGGAAGGGAGATATCCAGTCTTAAAAGTAAAAATAAAATGACACACCCCTTTTTCTTGAGAGATGCATAGATCTAATTTCATGTCCACAAATCAAATTTAAAAGAAAATCAATAAAGAAGCCAAAGCAACAAAAACTCCACAGAGCACATATGCATGGCAGACTGCACACAATGTGCACTGGCAATCTTGGCGCTAATTCATTACTTGGCCATAGATGGGGATGGCTGATTGCAAATAGGTGGGAGCGGGCCTAGTCATAGGCCCTGCTGTCAGCTGAAGGCTGTGTGCAGCGGGTTGGCCATCCACTGACATCTGGTTGCAGAACCTAGTAAAAGGCCAGGTTCTGTGGTCAACCTTCACTGTACACTGTAAAAGGCTATACACAGTGGGTGCTGGCTCCCTGCAGAGATTTGGGTGCAGGGCCAAATCATAGGTCAGGCCCTGTTACAAAACCTGATATGCACAGCCAATGGTCATGTGTAACAGGGTTTAATTGCCCATGCAGTCGAAGTTGCTGGAATAGAAGATGTATGTGGTTTATCATCAAAAAGCCTTCAAATGTACTTAAAAAAAACTTCATCAAAAGGAAGTTATACTTTTTTCTACTATACCTCCTTAAAATATGATTTAAAACCTCTGAAATTCCATTAAAAATGTTCAATTAAAGTGCAGTTCTGAAAGAAACATTAAAAACACAAACATAACTCACCCTACCATGAAAATCCTAACTCACCCACCAAAAGTACTGCGTACAATCTTACAATATTTCTAAGATTAAATAAGGGAACTGTAAATCCTAATATCACCAATTACCAACACTTTGAGTAATGATTCTTTAACCACAGTAAAATTGTAATGTCAATGATAAGATGATACGTAATGTCACCAGGAGTAGCCACCAGTGTTTGTTTTGGTGTTATCTGCCACTTTATGAGTGAGGCCCCAAATACAGCATTAGTTGAGAATCTTCTAAGAAAGCATCCCCCTGCTGAACATGGCTGCGGCCATGCACACTGGTTGATGGCTGCAGGGCATGGCCTTTGGCCACCCTCTGCACCCAACCATCAGTGGGCTGTCAACCAAAGGATTTTATGTGAAACCATTAGGAATTTTCCTGCACCAACTTTGGTCAATTCATGGACCTTTGTAAGTCAATATGTCTGCATAGAAGTTCCTTGGAACATTAAGAGCTTTATTGAGCAATGTAAGTTATGAAATTGAACACAAAGGGGCTGATTAGGATTGTGGTCTGACCGACATCCAGCAGAGAGGTCCACTGCCGCATTATGATGTGGTGGGTCGGACCACATCAGTCAGAGGGACCGACCGACGCTTCCAACAGGCTTCAGGAGCCCGTCTGACTTTCGGTCGGTCGGATTGTATACCCTACAATAGGGGCGGTGCCTGCGGAGGCACTGATGTAAGGATTAATGTGGCCCATTCTGACTGCCTTTACATGGTGGTCCATCTGCCATGAAAAGGCAGCCAAAAAGGGACTTTGGGGGCCCCTAGCAGGGCCCCCATCCCCCATGGGCCTCCGCAATGGGCACAGGGTACACCCCAAACATCCATGCACTGTGTGCCAGGCACCATGATATTTGCAAAATGCTTTTACCATTGCGGTCTGCGCTGCTGCCCTTTTCCGGTCTGAAGCACAAGCCGCAGAGGTAAAAGGCATTCTTACAACTGGCTACACGGTGGTCCTATTGTAATTGGGCAGGTGGAACCGCCGAAATATAGTCGGATGGACATCTGCCCAAAACAATGGTGGTCAGATGCTCATCAGTCCGCCATCATAATCAGCCCTTAAGATAGACTCTGCCCACATCAACACAAAACCAACCTAACAGTAATACAACATTAAACAACAAAAAACTTGAATACAACCCAAATCCACAAAAACTGAACAGTCACTCAAAGACACAACAGAACAACATTTCTACATAGTACAATATAGGGCACGATAACACAACACAGCATAGCAAAATACCACACCACAACATCACAACATCACAAACAACCCAATAACACCCCAACACATCACAATAACATCACAGTATGACAAAATAATGAGATAATAATACAAATACAATGACTGCACATGCATGCAATACATCCCAACAAAACACCCCATCAAAGTACAATATCAAACAACATCACAAGAGCACGGCAAAAAAACACAGTTCAACCCACACCATTACATTTATTATCACCACACAGACCAAAAAACACAACATAACACAATTAAATAATGACACAATAAAAGAACAACCTAAATAAATTATCATTATAACAACATAAATAATACAAAAAGACACCAAAAAATATCAACTATGACACTGCAACAACACAAAACAGACAACAATGCAGCGCAACTCAAATATGCAAAAGATCCTAACAACACAAAAAACTAAAACAACACTACAGCACAACTCAAAAACAAAATAAATAACTTAGCACCACAACACAATACAACAAAAATTCAACCGACCTAACATCCACCCTCATCACCCTTTGCCATGCATGAAGTGGCTATCTGCTTTCCTACAGTCCATATATTCTCGAGAGTACAGATTTTGAAAAGGGAAACGTATTTTGTTTGGTTTCATACATGAAATATAGACTGAAGATTTTACGTACACAGTCCATCCCTATGTACCCCTAGGAAGGTCACAGTGCTCATGTGAAAGTTTGAACCTATTATGGTTGTTTGCTTATGTACTTTCTCTTATGGTAGTATTTACCTATTATTTGACTCATAATAGTATATTAGTTTTTAGACTGTGTTGCGGTTGTGGGGATTTGCAATCTTTTGTTTGCACAATGGTTATGAAATAACGAAAGTTGACCATTTAAAAAAACAATTTCATCTGAAAACATCTCCAAATCATTTTTGCTGAAGAACTAAGACCACAAAAGGAAATTTGTCTAATTTTTCAGTGAAGCATCTGTGAGAGATATCAGTCGCAGTGGCGACTCGCACAAGTAACGCTGTGGGGTGGTGAGGCGGGGAGGGGGCAGGGCCAGGGGGGGGGGTAAGTGGAGTCCGACATACGATGGGAAAGTGGAAAGTAAATAAATAAATAAATGAAACCACTTAATTTGTGCTCGCTGTATATCCGACTTGGCGATGTGGCGAGCGCAATGTAAGTGGTTTTACATATTTATTTCTTTACTCTCCACTTTCCTGTCGTATGTCGGACTCCTACTTAGCCCCCCACCCGGCCCGCCCCCTCCTCGCCTCACCGCCCCACAGTATTACCTGTGCGAGCCGCCACTGATCAGTACTGCTTTTCCTTAAGAAAAAACCTTGCTGATTAATTATTTTGTAAATGGTTTTCTGCATAATGAGGAAATTGTGCTATTGGTACCCTTGTAAAAAACAATTCTTATTTTTGCCATTTCATACATTTTAAATTTGTAGATGGAGCTAACATATTTCAGTAGATTCATCCTTTTGTACAACAGTATCTCGAAAATAATTTGTAGAGAACAATGTAAGGAAATTAAATCAACAATTCTATTAGGAAAATGTGTTTGTGTAGGAAAACACAAGCACAGTGAACTGAAGGAAGAAAGGTGAATGGGAAACAGTGCTATTTCCAGAGTCCTGCTTCATCACAGGCCATTTCTGAATCACAGGTTACTTGCACTGCTCTAAATTGCTAATAAAACCATGACGATAAAACTCAGTGCAGAGAAACCAGGTATGGAGCCATTAATACAGTGACTTCTATATCTGAATCACATGGATCTCCTCCCAAACTACGCACAAACTGATTAGACTAATCTTGCAGTGCATGACTGTTATACAAGCCTAGTCAATTGCCATTCAGAGCTTATTAGCTTGTTAGATTGTTTGTAGAGTAAAGCTAGTCATAGTTGATGGTATATGCTCCTCTGCTGCAAAGCAAACAAGAACCATCATCTAATATCATATTTCATGACAGACTGAAAAATGTATCTTATACTAACACCATCTGGGCAATCCATCCCAGTTGAAAAGGAGATATTCATATTTTAAATATCGCTTTTTGTCAGATTGCATTTTGAGAGAGTTTGGGCCCATTTACAAAGCTTTTGTGATTTTGAATAAGCAGAAATCAAATCACTAATTGTGAATTACAAATCCCGATATACTAATGTAAGCCATAATCTGACACCAGATGTTTATCCACTAATTAACAAATCACTTAATGCAAATCAGAGTGAGTCGCTAATTGTTAATGCCATTGTGGTAGCGACTAATGACATTAAAACACAGACATAGACCACCACAGGCTCAGTACAGGCAAGGAGAGAAAACAGGAGAGAAGCAAAGCAGCAACATAATCCTAAACCATCATGGCAAGCCAGGAGGACCCAGGGAGGGAGGAAGCAGGGAGAAAAAGGGAGCATAAGCTCAGTGAAAAGAAGTTGGAGATCTGAATACATGACTGTGTTTGCAAATAATGATGAATTATTTGGGGTCATCCTCCACAGTGCCTGAAGCTAAAAAAAAGAAATATGGCTCAGCATTTAATACAGCTGTAAGCCCCATACTTTAATACCAGAAAGTCCAAACCTGCATTACTTCTGAAAGAAGAAATGCATTGTAGGATTAGCACTTTCAATAAAGTAAAACACATTTTAAGCCACATACGATTTAAAGTCTTTTCAAAATCAAAGCTGTGTTGATGTAAAGAACTTTCAAATGATTGAATACTATTACACATACTATGTAAAAGGTGTAACTTCTACGTATGATAGGGCCTATTCACAAACTGAATTTTGTTCTATGTTTAGTAGTACTACTAAAGTATTACAAAATGCTATTCACAAACCTACAAGTGCAGATCTCCAACTCCACTTCTCCTATTGTTTCTATTGAGATATCTTCACACATGTAAGTTTACTACTTAGGCCCCGATTACAATGTCGGACAAACCTGAGTCCGTCAGACATCGTTTGGGAACTGGGATGAATGTCCTTCTGTCGTCGGTCCCAACCCAGTAATTAGGATGCGACCAAACACTGTTCAATCGCATTCCTATTCTTTACAATGGAAGCATGCATTCCAACCAGAATGCATGCTCTCATTGTAAAGAGCTGAGGTGCAGTTCATCCCTGTACCCCGTGGCAGGCACCTCAAGATGCCTGCCACGGGGTGCAGGGATCAACAGGGGGCACCATAAGTGCCTCCTAGGCTGCCATTTGGTGGACTTGCACCCATGGGGGCCCTGCTGGGGGCCCCCAAAGTCAAATTCCCAGAGCCTTTCTGTGCCAGAAAGGCCGGCACAGAAAGGCTGAGGTAATCTGCTATTCTATTCCCTCTGGCAAAAAGAGCCGCCTAAGGGATTACTGGAGGCTTTCCGAATGGCAGACGGGCTCTCTGAGCCCATCGGAGGTCATTCGGAAATCCGGTTCGGATTCCTTTCCGACCAACCCCTATCAAAAGGGGTCGGTCGGAAACAAATCCGAACAGCCAATTACGATGCCTTAGGAACGACTCCGACTGAGGGTCGGAGCCGTTTCCTACGGCATCGTAATTGGGCCCTTAGTAGTAAATGCAGGTGGGAACGGGGAAGTGGTTGGATAAAGGGCATAATGAGTAAAGAGGTGACTAGAGAAGGTTTAGGGAAGGACATACACCCACCAACAAAACAGTAAGGGACCAATTACGAGTTTGGCAGTCCTATGGACCGCCAAACCCGCAGTGGCGGTGCAGCAGCAGTCCGACTTCCGTATTATAAGTAGGGCGGTCGGAGATCCCTAGGACCACTGCTACCACCAGGGATCCGCAATCCCTGGTGGTCTTGCAGAGGTCTCAGGCCCTCAATATGCTGGCGGTGCCGCTACAGCAACGCCAAGCATATTATGAGTGTCCTCACAGCCACAGTTTTCTTGGCGGTGAGCCCGCCATGAAAAGTATGGCAGTGAGGAAACTAAGGGCCTCTGTGCATGGGGGTGCATGCAGGGGGGAACATGGTGTGATCCCCTGTCTTTCTGCACCCCCTGTTCCTGCACAGCATGGGCTTCACAGTCCATGCCATGCAGGAACGCGCTTTGGTGGTCCCACAGCGGTGCATTTCAAAGGACTGCCGTCACAGGACTGCCCACCAGATTTTAACTCAGAATCCGGCGGCTGGTGTGTGGCCAACTTTGGCGGTCTTGTAGCAGGGCGCTGGTGTGGTGGCCGACTCCAAGACTGACAAAGTCATAATCAGGCCTTGCTATTCACAAACTGCACATCTAGAGTAAGTCCAGCACCACACAGGGCCAACCACTTGGAACAGTAACAACCTCTCATAGAAAGAAATGGAGGTAGGGATTTAAACTAACTTCTCATAAAAAAAATGTTACATTAAATTATTTTAAATAGTTAAAAATATAAATAAATATAATTTAATTATTTAAAAATATACAAATAAAAAAATTAAACATTTATTAATTAACGATACATTATTTCAATAGTCTTGTTCATCTAATAAATCAAGGTAATATTATTTTTATTAAAATATAATTACATTAGTCATTTAATCCCATACATAATTTGTTATAATTATTAATGCATAATGAGCGTATCTTTATACATCAGGTGGGAAATAATTTTTTCATTTAAACTTTAGAAATATAATTTCTTATTTAATTTCAGGTATTTAAATTAATTAAAGATGTAATTCAAAATTGAGTAATAGAGTGGTAACATTTCTTCTATTTTATTCTACATTTAAAATAAATACATAAAATTAATTTACATTACTATTTACCATAAAATATTTTTTCTATTTTATCTTTAATCAAATGAACTTTTACATTTCTCTATACTTTATCATGGGAAGCCTCCACAGGTGTAGTTCTCCCTATCGTGAAGAACAGGAAAAATGTAAAATGTTTATTAAACTTCATAAACATTTTATAAAATATTTTTGCTTTAAATCTAATTGTAAATTAATATTAAATATTTTAGATGTAGTTATAAAAAACATCTACTGTTACGGGAAGCGAACTAGGACAAAGGAACAGGAAAGGAAAGAGTCCAAACAGGTGGTCTGTATAAGTTGCGTGCATGTTTTCCACCACATTATTATATGAAAGGTTGTAATACTGGGTGCAGAAAGCAACCATGAGATATAGGGATAATCACAAACAACTATCCTGAAGAAAGCCGATTGATCTAGAGGGCACTTAAAATGGCTGAAACATGTCGACCACCAATATAAGGGCCACTATATCCTTAAAGCACTGCATTGTTTTTAACCTTGCCAAAGGACCAACAGATTAAAAAGTTAATAGGATCTGGCAGGCAATTTTAATCATAAGTACAATCCCTAAACAGTAGATTAAGCGCTCTGCTTACAAACGTGTCGAGCCCGCCCACTCACACTAGGTGAATCGGATGTGGGCCCTATGATAAAGGACCTCAGGTGGTACCTGTTGGGTGAGGACCCAACGAAATATCCTACAAGATGTATTGATCACACCAATTTACCTGGGTGTAGATCTTACACTTGGTTGAGATATACGCTGGGCCATGCAACAATCTCGCAGACAAAAACGTGATTCAGAAAGCAAGAGTAACCCTCCCTAGTGATATATACTGACACAATTTTGGGAGGCAGAGGGTTCAAACCCAGTCATGTGCTTCTTACTCCTGCAAGTGTTGACATAGATACAAAAAATGCAATAGCACTAAAAACTTTGGGCCTGATTTCGGTGGCGGTCGGAAGAGCGTCCGACTGCCATTGCCGCAGCAGGTGACCGGCTGACAATGTGTTGGCGGTCCTGCCCTATTACGATATGATTGCAGTGCAGCTGGTTCTAAAATGCCTTTTTATACTGCGGCTTCTGCTGCAGCCCAGAAAAGGGCCGCAGCACAAGTTGCAGTAGAAAAAGACACTTTACAAACATCCATGCACCGTGTGCCAGGCACCATGCGGTGCCTGGCACGGGGTGCATGGATATGTTGGGGGGTACCACATGTGCCCCCCAGGCTAATTAGCAGTGTCCTCGGGGGACGGGGGCCCTGCTTGGGTCCCCCAAAGTCTGTTTCCGTCTGCCTCTTCATGGCAGAGGGACCCCCATAAAAAGGCAGTCGGAAATGGACATCGTGATCCTGACGGCAGTGCCTGAGACCGCCACCCCTACAGGATCAGTAGATTCTTTCAGAGGCGTAGGTCCATCCCCCGACATTCAAGGGTCCAACTGCCTGCATTGTAATGTGGCGGTCGGCCTGAAGGGCTGTTTGTCAGTAGAACTACCACTGACAACCTGTCAGTGACCGTCCCACCATCATCGTAATGATGCCCTTAATTTTGAGATAAACATTTAATTAATTGAAAAATATGAAATCAAATTAACATCATTTTTCCAAAACTTTAGATTCAAAAATATATTTCCACATAAAGTAAACAAATATTATTTTGTTATTTATTATTAATTATTAAAAGTGATGTACATTAAAAGCAGTTTAATTATGTGTTAATGCAAATTAATGTTACAACAATTATACATTCAAAAACAGTTTTAAAATGTTTATAAGTTTATTTAAAAATATTTTTAGCATTACATTATATTTATTTCGGTTTTAAACTATTTTAAATAATTTAATTTAACATTATTTTCTATCAGATTTTCATCATCATCATAAAATCTTTATTCGGTTGACAAAAACAACCACAAAAGAACACAATAAATATAATATTAAATCATCTCAGTATTGCATTATCACATTAAATCCATCTCAGAAAAAAACCCATGACATTAAAATACAGAGCAGGAAAATCAGTCCAGTCTAGATCTCCTGGACTTCAATGCAACACAGCAACTGGTATGAGTTAATTAGGAAGCATCTGCAAATAAACAAGGGCAGGACATACTTGAAAAAAGAGCAAGGACTTCAACAGGGGTACTAAAAATTGCTTCCTGGGCCTACAAAAATAGTCACAAAACATAAAAACAAATTTAGGGTGTACTGCGGAGATCTATTGTCGGAGGGCACCCTACTCTCAGAAGGGGCCCAACCACTTGGAGAGGTCAAAACATGGTGTAACAGGTTAAACCTAAACCTGGCCAACAAAATCCTATCGAGTTGGTGACGCAACTGCACTACATATTTCTCTATACCCTGGACAGTCTTTAGAAGCATGTGACTCTGCACCAAGTTTCTCTGCAGCTCGAGCTATTATCTTGCTAACTGAGCCTGCTTGAGGAACAATCTTTACATACAAATCAGTTCTGGAGAGGACAAAGAATGGAGAGCAGTAAAAATATTGGATCTCCCAATAGAGGCAAAAGCTGCCATCACATACGATAACCAGGGGATTCTATGCGCCAGGACGAAGGCCAAGCAATCTGAGAGAATCAGTTGATTGAGATTCAGCTCCTCCCTAGACCATATCTTAATCCGGCACAGTAGTGAACTAAGAGCCACCGTGTCTGCTATGTGACTAAAATGCAGGAGTGCTTTGTAGGACCTGCACTAAACATTGTAAAAACAGTTTTTCTGCTATTTGTAGTTTGTCAGTCTTTACAAACCCACAGACCTCGCTTCCATACTGTAACTGGGACATACATTTTGCCTGATACATTTTTAAGAGGACTCTCGGAGACCAAGAGCCCAGCTTGCATGCAAAGCTAAAAACCACCCCAGTAGATTTAAGGAACTTGGATCTCTTTCCCTCTATAAGGGGATCCTAACTGTTCTTCGTGTCATATTGGACCCCTAGATAGGGGAGGACTGAGACTTTGCCCGGGATGTGATTGGTCACTTTAAAGGTCTTGGAACTAGTAGATAGCAGGCCAATAACCATGACACAGGAATTTGAAAAGTTAACAGATAAGTTCAAGATCCCCATATAAGAGACAAACTTGTCCAGAAGTAGGTCCAGACCTCTAGATGTACGAGCCATGAGTACCGCATTGTTGGCATATAAAATATGGGGAGAGGCCTGAATCCCACCTTCGGGCAATCAGCCTGAGCAGATAGAAGGGCAAGCTTGAGCCTGTTCACATAAAGGGCGAACAAGAATGGCACAAGGATACACCCCTGATGTAACCTCTTCTTGTGAGAAATGAGAGTGTTCGAGCTGCACACTGTGAGAAACACACTGAGGCAGTAGTATCAGCATGTAGATTAGCTAAGAGGGCCACAGTGTTCAGATCTACCCCCATCTGTAAGAGCAGGGCCCAAAGTTTAACAGGGTAGACCCTGACAAATGTGGATGTAAGGTCCATGAAGGCTAAGTGCAGGAATTCAGAACGGGCAACCATGTATTTGTTTATAATAAGGTCGAGATCCAAACATTGGTCAGAAGTAGACCTACCCAGCCTTAAGCCATATTGAACGTCTCTCAAAATGGTGTTCTCGTCAGACCATTCTAAAAGCATATTGAGGACAACCCTCCCCATAACTTTCACTACTGCATCTATTAATGATATGGGGGGATAACATTGGGGATTGTTCTTTTCCGCCTTCTTGAATACTGGCACAATCTCCGCTGTGCACCACGAGGGAAGTGCCCCCTGCAGTGCAATCACATTTAAATCCTGAGTCAGAAGGGTTCCCAATGTCTCCACGTTGGACCAGAATAGGTCATGGGGAATTCCATTCTGACTCTGGGCTTTGATGCTCCATAATACCAAGATGGCCTGGGTGACCTCCTCTAGCAAAAAAAACACGGGGAAGCACCCAGGCACCACTACTGTTCTGCCCTCACCCTCTTCTCCCGCCCTCTGATCATAAACACTCTCGAAGTGGTAAACCCATTGTTGTTCAGATATATGGTGGCATACTGCCAGCCCAGACATCCCCACAAAGTAGAGCCTGTTTACCACCATCCAAAAAATGGAACTATCCCCACTCTCACTGGACTGACAGAAATCCTCCCAAGCCATCTCCCGCAGAGTAGATTTGCAGTTTGCAAGGGCCTGCCAACTACCAGCAACAAGGTTGCTATCCCTAGGTGATTGTTGGAGTGCAGCCTTTAAGTGCTGAAGACACCTCGCACAATCCCTATCAAACCATTTTAGATCCTGGGAGTCCTTATAAGGAGTCAATGCTAACAGTAGTGTTGAATACTATATGAGCAATCCCCTTGAAGGCTTGCAAGATATCCCGCCCAGTCGTGTCTATGTCCAAGCAGGTAGCAAACTCCTGGGCACACTTAGCAAAGAGGGAGGCCTTGAGGAGCGTGGAGTCCACTTGCACCCATATGAGTGTTCTACAAAGGTCCACCAAGGTGATTCCCCTGTTAGACCCCCCTTGTTGCCTGCTAAGGATGGTAGGAACATCAAGAGCTAGGGACAGGGGATTATGATCACTAAACAGGCTAGCGATGATATTGAATTTGGAAATTAGCAGGAACAGAGGAGCAGAGACAAAGATAAAATCAGTGATTGACATACAGCCCCTCCTCTAAAAGTGGGATGAATTCTGGGGTTAGGTGAGTTTATAAGTTTGTCCAGGGCAAAAACAAGATTCTGGGAAGCCAAAATGGCACCAAGCTTGATACCCTTCTTGGAGTGGACAAAATGGAGGCCTTACAAGCCCGTACATTTTGGTTTTGGAGCATCAGATACCAGGGGGCAATCACATAGATGACAATTAAAGTCCCCTACAAGAACTAATAGTTGTTATACCATGCTGTTCGCCCATTGGGCATTCAGGGCAGAGTTAAGAAGTGAGAGACTGGATACCCAGTCCTGCTCCTCCATGGTATTATAAAAAGTAACTAGGGCTATTGGGAGGGTGCCGGGGACTGAATTCAAAAACCCCTGCAACATCTGATCTTCCCAGTGCATGTCATGGAAATACACTCTCAGTTCTACTGCTATAAAGGTAATCATACCCCCACAGGGCCTCCCTGCCACCAAGGGAACTGCGGGGAGAAAATGAGGCTTACAGCCTTCCAGGAAGAAGGTATTCTTTACCTCCCATGCTTCCTGAAGGAAAATTATCGGATAGGAGTTAACAAGCTGCCACTAATTGGGGTCAGTGAACTTAGCAGAAAGTCCCGCTACGTTTCAAGACAGGAGGTTCGAACCCTTGAAGAGCTCTGGGGTGACCTCTAGGTGTATAGGGGAAGCAGGAGGTGGAGGGACGAGCCCTGAAAAAGTAGTCAACCACATGAGTCAAGACCACTCAATGGCCTAAATCTATTTGAGGTACTCAAAAAGGGGGACTGCCAATGATCCAAGTAGGTACTGTCAGAAAAGCCCTCACACTGTACTGCCTGAGACAGGAGGGGACAATGGACCCTTTTAGGATTGTAAAAGAGACTGAAAGGAAGGACGATTATACCAGATAAATCAGATAACCTCTTCAAAGGTAAGGCAGATAAAAAAGTTCAGATATATGGTGGTATACTGCCAGCCCAGACATCCCCACAAAGTAGAGCCTGTTTAACACCATCCAAAAAATGGAACTATCCCCACTCTCACTGGACTATCAGAAATCCTCCCAAGCCATCTCCAGCAGAGTAGATTTGCAGTTTGCAAGGGCCTGCGAACTACCAGTAACAAGGTTGCTATCCCTAGGTGATTGTTGGAGTGCGGCCTTTAAGTGCTGAACACACCTCGCACAATCCCTATCAAACCATTTTAGATCCTGGGAGTCCTTATAAGGAGTCGATGCTAACAGTAGGTTGACTACTATATGAGCAATCCCCTTAAAGGCTTGCAAGATATCCCGCCCAGTCGTGTCTATGTCCAAGCAGGTAGCAAACTCCTGGGCACACTTAGCAAAGAGGGAGGCTTTGAGGAGCGTGGAGTCCACTTGCACCCATATGAGTGTTCTACAATGGTCCACCAAGGTTATTCCCCTGTTAGACCCCCCCCGTTGCCTGCTAAGGATGGTAGGAACATCAAGAGCTAGGGACAGGGGATTATGATCACTAAACAGGCTAGCGATGATATTGAATTTGGAAATTAGCAGGAACAGAGGAGCAGAGACAAAGATAAAATCAGTGATTGACATACAGCCCCTCCTCTAAAAGTGGGATGAATTCTGGGGTTAGGTGAGTTTATAAGTTTGTCCAGGGCAAAAACAAGATTCTGGGAAGCCAAAATGGCACCAAGCTTGATACCCTTCTTGGAGTGGACAAAATGGAGGCCTTACAAGCCCGTACATTTTGGTTTTGGAGCATCAGATACCAGGGGGCAATCACATAGATGACAATTAAAGTCCCCTACAAGAACTAATAGTTGTTATACCATGCTGTTCGCCCATTGGGCATTCAGGGCAGAGTTAAGAAGTGAGAGACTGGATACCCAGTCCTGCTCCTCCATGGTATTATAAAAAGTAACTAGGGCTATTGGGAGGGTGCCCGGGACTGAATTCAAAAACCCCTGCAACATCTGATCTTCCCAGTGCATGTCATGGAAATACACTCTCAGTTCTACTGCTATAAAGGTAATCATACCCCCACAGGGCCTCCCTGCCACCAAGGGAACTGCGGGGAGAAAATGAGGCTTACAGCCTTCCAGGAACAAGGTATTCTTTACCTCCCATGTTTCCTGAAGGAAAATTATCGGATAGGAGTTAACAAGCTGCCACTAATTGGGGTCAGTGAACTTAGCAGAAAGTCCCGCTACGTTTCAAGACAGGAGGTTCGAACCCTTGAAGAGCTCTGGGGTGACCTCTAGGTGTATAGGGGAAGCAGGAGGTGGAGGGACGAGCCCTGAAAAAGTAGTCAACCACATGAGTCAAGACCACTCAAAGGCCTAAATCTATTTGAGGTACTCAAAAAGGGGGACTGCCAATGATCCAAGTAGGTACTGTCAGAAAAGCCCTCACACTGTACTGCCTGAGACAGGAGGGGACAATGGACCCTTTTAGGATTGTAAAAGAGACTGAAAGGAAGGACGATTATACCAGATAAATCAGATAACCTCTTCAAAGGTAAGGCAGATAAAAAAGTTCAGATATATGGTGGCATACGGCCAGCCCAGACATCCCCACAAAGTAGAGCCTGTTTAACACCATCCAAAAAACGGAACTATCCCCACTCTCACTGGACTGACAGAAATCCTCCCAAGCCATCTCCCGCAGAGTAGATTTGCAGTTTGCAAGGGCCTGCCAACTACCAGCAACAAGGTTGCTATCCCTAGGTGATTGTTGGAGTGCGGCCTTTAAGTGCTGAAGACACCTCACACAATCCCTATCAAACCATTTTAGATCCTGGGAGTCCTTATAAGGAGTCGATGCTAACAGTAGGTTGAATACTATATGAGCAATCCCCTTGAAGGCTTGCAAGATATCCCGCTCAGTCGTGTCTATGTCCAAGCTGGTAGCAAACTCCTGGGCACACTTAGCAAAGAGGGAGGCCTTGAGGAGCGTGGAGTCCACTTGCACCCATATGAGTGTTCTACAATGGTCCACCAAGGTTATTTCCCTGTTAGACCCCTCCCCCCCCCTGTTGCCTGCTAAGGATGGTAGGAACATCAAGAGCTAGGGACAGGGGATTATGATCACTAAACAGGCTAGCGATGATATTGAATTTGGAAATTAGCAGGAACAGAGGAGCAGAGACAAAGATAAAATCACTGATTGACATACAGCCCCTCCTCTAAAAGTGGGATGAATTCTGGGGTTAGGTGAGTTTATAAGTTTGTCCAGGGCAAAAACAAGATTCTAGGAAGCCAAAATGGCACCAAGCTTGATACCCTTCTTGGAGTGGACAAAATGGAGGCCTTACAAGCCCGTACATTTTGGTTTTGGAGCATCAGATACCAGGGGGCAATCACATAGATGACAATTAAAGTCTCCTACAAGAACTAATAGTTGTTATACCATGCTGTTCGCCCATTGGGCATTCAGGGCAGAGTTAAGAAGTGAGAGACTGGATACCCAGTCCTGCTCCTCCATGGCATTATAAAAAGTAACTAGGGCTATTGGGAGGGTGCCCGGGACTGAATTCAAAAACCCCTGCAACATCTGATCTTCCCAGTGCATGTCATGGAAATACACTCTCAGTTCTACTGCTATAAAGGTATTAAAACCCCCACAGGGCCTCCCTGCCACCAAGGGAACTGCGGGGAGAAAATGAGGCTTACAGCCTTCCAGGAAGAAGGTATTCTTTACCTCTCATGTTTCCTGAAGGCAAATTATCAGATAGGAGTTAAGAAGCTGCCACCAATTGGGGTCAGTGAACTTAGCAGAAAGTCCTGCTACGTTTCAAGACAGGAGGTTCCAACCCTTGAAGAGCTCTGGGGTGACCTCTAGGTGTATAGGGGAAGCAGGAGGTGGAGGGACAAGCCCTGAAAAAGTAGTCAACCACATGAGTCAAGACCACTCAATGGCCTAAATCTATTTGAGGTACTCAAAAAGGGGGACTGCCAATGATCCAAGTAGGTACTGTCAGAAAAGCCCTCACACTGTACTGCCTGAGACAGGAGGGGACAATGGACCCTTTTAGGATTGTAAAAGAGACTGAAAGGAAGGACGATTATACCAGATAAATCAGATAACCTCTTCAAAGGTAAGGCAGATAAAACATGAGACACACTCAAGGTGTTGTTGGAATATACCACCACACAATCCCCTGCCCACCTCCCGGTGTCCCTGCCCACTCAGCTTACTCTCCGGACCATTATGATGGACTCTGATAACCCCCAGCCAATATCAGAATGCAAACTGAACTAGTGTACCACTTTGTTCTTTAACTCCTGATAGGGTTCTAGATTGATTTGGGGTGGAACATTCCCTAGGACCACTACATAGGGAGTCTCCTTTGAGGGCACGTTAAGTACAGCCCCAGAGTTGGAAAGTTGAGGGGACACAAGGGCTGTGGGTTGACCCTCTTGCCTGGGGGGTGAGTTGAATGGGCCACCAGGGGCTCTGCATTGAAGCTCAAGGGCTTAGGGGAACTCAGGAAGATACTTGCTCAAATGGAAGGCCTACTTGTCTGGAAGCTGGGGGCAGGTGAGCAGGGTTAATGGAATCCACCATGGCAGTTTGGGTGCTCTGCCCTTGCAGCAATACCCTCACAGGGTTAGTAAGGGCCAGAATTTCGGGGACTTAAGACTCAATGTGGGTGAGCCTGGACATAATTGGGTCTAGCTTGGCATTTAATATCACCTTGAACTCAGAAAGAAGTTCCCTAAAGAGAAGGTGGCCACCCTTAGAGCAAGAAGATATAAGGTCAGTTTGTGCTGCCACATTGACCTGGGAGCTACACTGAGAGGTACATTGAGTCACGGTAGGTCCGTCTCTACTACTTACTTCTAGGGCTCGCCAAGGGAGATAGGGAGATAAGATGCTGATTATGATACCCCTCACTCTCACCCTGGCCTCTGCCCTGGCAAGTCAGATCGCTTGGTTCGCTCAGCACCCTAAACTCTGGAGGGGTCAAACTGCAAGAGGGTGACCGAGGGGGCAGCCAGACAGGGGGTTTCCCTCGACAAGGAGGGTCTTCTTTCCACCAACTCTATTTCTTTATAGATCACCACCACCGCCCGATTTAAAAAACCCTCAATGGTGGAAACATGAGGGGTAATGATCAGGGGAGGCGCCTTGGCGTGTGGAGCCTTTCTCTTACGCATGTTTATAGTGCTTTTGAATGCCCCTCAGTACTCCCACTCTACCCAACTCCCGGGAAAATAGCGAGCCCTCTGGGCCAAATGCAAACAACAACAGCCCCAAAGACAGATCCCTTGTAAGGACCAACCAGAACATTCTTGAAAAGAGTCCACAAGTACAGGGGGTAAAGATAATGACTTACACCTTAAGCCACCAACCAGGTCCAAAGCCTGGGAAAAGCAGCGTCCATCAAAGTTAGAAACTCCTGCAGGATATCAGGGTGGACAAGTCAGTCCCAGGAAGACCAAACACCCTTCACCCGCAGAATGGGGTGGCCACGCCCACCTCTTCCTGTCGCTGACATACTCAGGACGGGCCCTCTCTTGGCCCAGGCAGCACTGCGGGGGAAAGCCGGTGGAATTTATGCACTGTGAGGCACGCTGAAGGTGCGGGCATGGCAGATCCTGCCACAATGTAGGCTGTGGCCCGTAGTCACCATGGCCAGGCAAAGTCTCTTGCAATGACTCCCATGCTGTGGGGAGAGCCTGTGCAATTTATGTGCCAAGAGGCGCGCTGAAAGTGCGGGCATGGTGGGTCCTGCTGCGATGTAGGCTGGGGCCCGTAGTAACTCTGGGTCAGGCAAAGTCTTCCGCAATGACTCCCCTATTGGATTTCATTTTAAGTCCCTGACTCCATTATATTCTCTGGGAGGGTCTGACAGTATCAGTGGTTGGCAATTAGTGTAGCTTTACACCTGGATTTTGTGACTGGCCAAAAGTAGTAAAGTTACTCAAGAGTGTAAAAGTAAATTACACATGTAAATTACTCATAAGTGTAAGTTACCTTCATGAAGAGCCCCCGTTGTGTAGCAATAGACATGTTACTATCAAAATATTAAGCACTGCAGTTTCCTAAGAGCTACCATCACTTCAGGAAGAAGAAAGAGAAAAGATGTAAGAGGGCGACAGGAAATGTTGAAGGGCCTGGAGAATCATGTACCCTGGAAACAGCCCAAAAAAACATGGGCACGAGTTGTTCAACACACATGGCTGAACTCACATGGGCTTGTGGCTCTGGGCCCGATTCACAAAGGTAAAGTTAGACGAAAAGTCTCACTTAGACCAAAAGTCTAACTTTACTACGTTTCAGTATTCACAAAGGTAAGTTACATTGAGAAAAGTTACTTTTGGTCTAACTTTAACTTTGTGAATATCGAAAAGTAGTTAAAGTTAAAATTTGGATCCAATTTAGACTTTTGGGCTACGTTTACCTTTGTGAATACCTGAAAAGTAGTAAAGTTAGACTTTTGGTCTAAGTTAGACTTTTGCTCTAACTTTACCTTTGTGAATCAGGCCTTAAATCTGCAGTCACACCATCCACAAAACTACTGTCAAAGGCAGTAGAGAGGGTAAGGGTATTCAAATGCAGCATTTTTCATAGGTGCATTGCAGAATTTTGAGTACACAGTTCATTGATCAGGAGGGAGAGGTTGCTGTATGTACTTCTCTACAACTTGGGTAACTAGAAACCTTAATCCTGGGTGTATAATGCCAACACTTAAAGGCATTTGGGACTATTTACAAAGCTAAATTGTGAGTAAAGGCCCCATCAAGCTTTTAAACAGTTTACATTTTAATTCAAGTTTCAGTTTTTTTCTTTAGTTCAATCAATCAATCAATCACAGAATTTGTAGAGCGCACTACTTACCCGCGAGGGTCTCAAGGCGCTGGGGAGAGGGAAGGGGGGGGGTGCTGCTACTGGTCGAACAGCCAGGTCTTGAGTAGCCTCCTGAAGGTCAGCAGGTCTTGGGTCTGTCGTAGGCTTAGTGGAAGGGTGTTCCAGGTCTTGGCGGCGAGGTGTGAGAAGGATCTGCCACCGGTGGTTGTTCTTCGAATGCGAGGGACGGTGGCGAGGGAGAGGTCGGTGGAGCGGAGCTGGCGGTTGGGGACGTAGAAGAAGAGTCGTCTGTTGAGGTAGGCTGGGTCAGTTTTGTGGAGTGCCTTGTGTGCGTGGATGAGGAGTTTGAAGGTGATCCTCCTGTCGACGGGGAGCCAGTGCAGGTTCCTCAAGTGGGGGGTGATGTGGCTGTGGCGTGGTACGTCGAGGATCAGGCGTGCGGAGGCGTTTTGTATGCGTTGCAGTCGCTTGATGAGCTTGGCCGGGGCTCCCGCGTAGTTCTACATTTAAAATACAAAAAATATAATTGACAATTTTTAGCATTAAAAAGTCTAATGTTTTTTTTAAAGTTTATTAAACGTGTTTACTTTTCCCTATACTTTACCATGTGGAGATCCCTGCCACCGGGGTGGATGTCTCCCTATGGTAAAGTACAGTTAATTTTTACCCAAATTCTATCATGCAGAGATTTCCACCCTGACTGCAGCGATCCACCAATTGTAAAGAATAGACAAGTTTTCCCTAAAGTTTTCCCTATTCTTTACCAAATGGAGATCACCACCTTGATTATGGAGTCTCCCTATGGTAAAGTATGCGGAAAGTAAAACATTTTTAAACTTGGAAAAAGTGGGTAAAAATATTTTTATGTTAAATATTAATGTACATTAATTTTATATATTTATTTTAAGCATAGAACTAAATAAAAACATATTACAACACTAATAACTAGATTTTGGAATAAATCTTTAATGAATGTAAATATATTAAATTAAATTAAAACATTTTCTCAACTTAAATTAAAAAATACATTCCCACATGAAGTAAATAAAATATTTTCACATTATGCATTAATAATGATTATGTATAGAATTAATTAAAAGTAGTGTAATTATATTTAATTAAAAATATTGTAGAATTAATATTTACATGCAAAAAGTTTCATAAAATATTTTAGAATTAAAGCACAATCATCCACTATTCATCCACTATTCCTATATATTTTGACATTACATTAGACTTTATTTACAGCTTTAACTATTTAATTTATTTTAACATTATTTCCAATGAGGTTTTATCCTAACTTCCTACCTCCAACATTTTATATAGGAGGATGATGCAGTACCACTGGTTGATCATGTGTGGTGCAACACTTTCTTGATGTCTGAATGGGAGTTATTTACCACTATTTTTGGGTTCCCTTTTTGACTGTAATAACTTTAGAAGGGCAGGCTGTAAATTGTAATGGGATTACGCTATTGTGGGTGGGTATACGTCCCTCATTAAACCTCTCCCTGACCTTCCCCTAACCCTTCCTTAATCCTTCTTCCTAAACTCTTCCCCCCTTAGTAGTAAGTATTCCCTAATCTCCAGCCACTATCCGTCCCACTTCAATTTACCACTAAAAAGTATACCTACATGTGCAGAGATGCCGCAGGAGCAGAGATTGCCACACAGAAAAGATAGGAGAGGCAGAGGCGTAAACTCTGCATGTAGGTTTATGAATATAATTTTGTAGTTTGTTTATATTACTATTGTAGTTTTCAAAATGTACTACAAAATGGTGTGTGAATAGGTACCAAATATGTACTATCAGTAAGAACTTTGAGGCCTTGCATAGAATTCAAAGCAGGCTAGAAGGGTGTGTGCAACTCCAATATTAATGGTTGCTGAACCGTTAAAAATTATATGGAGGCCTTGGTAGAGACAGTCACCGCCTTGTGTATAACATTGCATGAATAGTCACATTCACAGTGGCGTAGACAACCCCAATTCCTTTGAAGAATAGAGGTTTTTGGAAGGACAGTGAACATGCTGGTTAATGTCATCTGTTATTTCAAGATAGACTGTCAAGCTCCAGGCTGAGATGCTCCATTATAGTGGAGATGTTACATGTAGGTTAGTTCAAGTCACCACAATATTTTAGAAGTTGCAGACAAAACTTATTGCTCCAGCAGAACAAGTTACAGCTCTAGAAAGTGAGGAGGTTTGAAGCCTCGCCAGTTTTTCAGTTCAGGGTGTATAGAGTGTACGAAGTGTATGCCATACCAGGAGCTGGAGTGGTAATGGTGAAGAAGCTCAACCATCAACACAAGGAGGAAGGGCAAGCATGCCTAGAGACATGAAGGTCATTATATTGAATTTTTCTGTCGATTATATTTTAGCTTGTGGTTTTGTTAATGCTTAAAAAGTATTCACAGTTCCATTAATCAAGGATTTTATGCCAGGACTTATACTTGCTTAAGTTTTCATTAAATTAAAATCTGTGAAAAAACAAGAACATTTTGGGGCCGATTACGATGCAGCCGTAAAGGCTCCGACCGATGGTTGGAGCCTTCCTGGCCGCATCATAATGGGCCGCTCAGTTCACTTTCTGACCGCCGCATTATGATGCTGGCGGTCGGAAAGTAAACTGGCCGGTCATTCTGGCTGGCTTACGATGAGCTTAAGGTGCCTGCCACGGGTGCAGGGAGGAACAACACCTCCTAATTCTCAATGGGAGCTTGTGTTACGGCCGGTTTACGGCCGTAATACGAGCTCCCATTGAGAAATGGGAGTATGCGACCGAACAATGTTCTGTCGCATTGGGATTAGCCAGTCAGGACCGCCGACCGGAGGTCGGTCGGTCCCAGGACCGAGACAGTGTCGGGCAAACACAAGTACGCCCGACATTGTAATCAGGCCCTTTGTTTAGAAACAAACATGCACTTGAGAGTCATTCATATTATCATCATATCATCATACATATACCACACAACCTCAGGAATTGTTTGTTGTGATTTCTACACAGTGTGTCTCTCCCTCTGCACTACTGATGAGAATGCATCAAAGATGGACTCCTTCTTCCTGGCCACCTGCAATGGAAATTTCTAGGTGCCTGAGGAATAAAAGGAGTTAGGATCCACTACTATTTGCCAATTACAGTGTAATCCATTTGGTCACACAGTCAGGCTCAAAGTCAATTGATGGGATTTAGTTTGTATTTATTATATTGATTATACATATATTATATATATTATAAAGTCAAGCTGATATAAATCAGTCGCAGAAACATAGTATACAAATACAGAATCACTAAAGGATATCCAAGTCAATGGATAACATTGATCCTCAATAACTGAAAGCAAATGAGGAATCCGGTAGCTAATACAAAATGAATAAGAAACGTCTGGTGAGTAGATTGGAAGTTTCAACCCTCTTGCCTATACATGAGTTTGTCTAAGAAGACCTACTAACCCCTATTCTAGCTGGGAATCAGGGAAACCCTAGTAATAAGGGAGGCAGAGAAAGGTATCAACATAGCAGAGCTTCTGTTGAAACTCACAAAGGTAAAGTATATTGTATAGCATAAAGTCACACAACAGAGATGTTGCAAAGAGGTCTGTACTTCTTAGACTCTAATGGGGAATCTGAACAAAGCTAAAGTGCAATGCCCAATTATATCCACTAAAGAACCTTCCAAATTTCATGTCACATGTGTAAATAATTTTCATCTTCAAACAACAAGAAGTTGGCAGCTACACTTGAGATTTCTTTCCTTTGCTTCATTAACTCCTCTTATCCTTGGCAAAGATATACCTTTTGAGCCTGACTATTTATTTCACTCAATGTGCCTTTCTTTGACCAAGAGCTTCTTAAACTGCAACTGCAGAAGAGAAAAAAACATCGGACCAAGAGCAAGCATTCATGTTACAATGAAACATTGCAAAATCCAAAAGCTTGAGGCCTTTGGTCAACTATAGTACAATGCACGTTTAAATGCATTAATACAGGTACATAGACAGCTTCCACAGAAGTGTACAGCACTATTCAAATGGATAAATTTTCAGTTATAAAATAAATGGAGAGCATTTTTTAAAGATATACGTGAACATAAGAAATACAATGTTCTTCAAACCACACAAATGAAAATATATGTGAGAACTGCATCTCGTTACTGTGACAAAAATGATAATATACACTCATATAAATGTTGAGATTACAAAGTAGATGCACTTTTCTGTAACTGTTCAAGTACATTACGTTACATTATTAAGGTTACATCACATGAGTAAATAAGGCCATACGTAAACATATATGTGACCTAGTTAAACATAAAAGGGTGGAGCCAAAATTACACTGCTCCACGATGTCATCCTGCCTAATTGGGGGGGGGATTGGATCACATCTTAATCATCTCAGTCTTCCTCAGCAGGTGTTGAGGGCATATCTTTTCTTTTTGCAATGTTATCCATCGTTGCAACATTGCAAATCATGCTATGATTTTACGTGATGTGTCTGGAGTATACTGCAGTGCACCACCACACGGGTGTAGACATCAGAATTTTCGTATAAGCAGATCAAATGTGGACTCTAAAACTGAGTGAGTTTGTGTGCACTATATACATGCTTTCAATTGGTAATGGTTTGAGAAGCCAGGGACAAATGAAATAAGCACTGTCACATACAACATTGAGAACTTTATCTTAATTGTGTTCATAATATCTTGCCAGTTGCAACATTTTAGAGATATTCAGACAAAATATTTTTTTTTAAGTTTCATTTTAGGTGTGGGTTGTTGGGATTATAGGGGTAAGGGGTGAGAAGTTGCCTAATTTGAATGAATTAATATTTCGTTTTCAATTAATAATATTTGCTTAATTGATAATTAATTATGTTAATTGTGCAATTACAGTTATTTGTTAGATTTTAGATGTGGTTTGTGGGTTTTGTATGGGGTGGGAAGTAAATTAATTGTAAGCAATTAAAAATTACTTTATTTAATTATTATTAATTGAATAATTAATAATTTTAATTGTGTAAATATTATTTTATATATGTTTTAAAAACAATATTTAATACTACTATATTAATGGCATTGATCTTCTTCCGATCTTTTTGTACCTACCAATTATAAGTATAGGGTGATAATATTTTTGGCATAGATATTTTGGCCACAATATTTTGATATGGGGATATTTTGGCAATGTTTAGCAATGTTCCAATGACTTGCCCAGAAACATCCATCACCAAACTCTCCTCATTCAAGAGGTTGTTCAACTCACATAGTCTAAATATATATAAGTGATAGATACTACCTGGACAACTGCAATATCTGCTGTGAGACACCCTAGATTGCAGACTGCTGACTCATGTAGGCTGTGTAATGTTTGTGATGCCTATACATGTACTCTCGTGCAGAAGGGGACAGAACTGAGTTTGCATTCTAGCTCCACAACCTATCACTGTAAAAAAATGTGCAATTCTATAAAAATCCACCTTGGTGTGCTGCAATTCTCGAGGGGTGTTAGGAAAGACTATGTGGGTGTTCATAATACTCAACGTGGCATCCAGAAAATGATAAAGTAAAGAGGAAAAGGTACTCAAAGGATGCTGCAGCTACAATGCCTTGATAACCACTTGACGCAAGGAGGTGCAGTGATCATAGTACCTGTACATGTGTTGGGATGGCCTGTCTTCCATGTATTTGTCTTTAGAGCACAGGGTCCAATTCCAGCATCAGCTCAAGTGTATCCCACAGGCTAAACCTGTATTTGCAATAAATCTTCTCCTCAGTCAGTTCAAAAGTGTCACTCTAACTCTAAATATCCTTCCTCTCTCCTCGTTCTCATCAAGTAAGCTCCAGAAATCTTCTTTCTCATCACCGATGCATACAACGTTGTCATTTTGGGAAAAAACTGATGCTTCGTGTCCCTTTTTAGGTCGAGCCTAGAGTAGCGCGCAAGCGCTGCTTCTGGCGAAGACTTTATGTTGTGGGCTTTTCAAAGCTGACCAGACGCTCGTGCGTCATGGCCTTTTCCCTGCGGTTACCCGCAGGGCAGACATCTGTTTCCAATTATCGTGCCCAGACGATTGGAAACACATGCCGGCCCTGCGGGTAATCGCAGGCAAAAGGCCATGACGCACGAGCGTCTGGTTCGCTGTGCCCCTGCCAGCTGCAGAGAGTAAAATAACAGGGTCTGGAGTGATAACCGAGATGGCCTACGGCTCTGCTTGGCGCTGGAAGGGGCCGCGTTCGGGAGATGTCCCAGTCGCAGCTCTCCTCTGCCGCTTCGCCACCCCTCCTCTGCTCTCACACACCAGACAGGCACACCTTTATCTGCTCTCAGTCACACACTGCAGTGCAAACAGGTGACACGTCGGCTAATCGCCTGTGTGCGAAGCAGGTGGAGCCGGGGAGTGCTCCTGCTGCAGACACCTACCCGAGCTTAGAGCTTGCCCGGATCCCTGTCCCCGGTGCCGCAACGAAGGTGAGTCGCTTTGTTTTTTTAAAAAAAAACCTGCATCCAAGACTACAAAAGTTCAACTTTCAGTAGATTTCTTAGCAGCCGTCCGCAGCCCACCAAGGGCAGTGAGCGCGCAGAAGCAGCAGCCACTGATGGATGTTGTGCGCGCGCCTGGATGGTTTTACCTCACGTGTGGCGCAGCTGGGCTCACAGCAACAGGTGTTCGGGAAGGGCTGCGAGTCCTGGACGCCAGGTGTGGTACTTGTTCTGAAAGGACTTTCTCCTTCTTACCCGATGTGCGCCTGTTTTGTTCCGTGCACTTCCCTCCCGCCCCCACTCTGCTTATTTAATAATTACGGACATACATTATCAGCGCAGCGCCTGTTTCACGAGCGCTGCGCTGCTTTTGCTTTCATTGTCTTTTCCCAGCTCCTCCGCCCCACTCTCTGCTCTCCCTCCCCCTCCCTTGCAATCACTCACTGGGCTCCGGCTTGTTTTCTTTAAACGCTTCACTGTGAGGGAATACTTTCCAAACATTAAGGATCACCCTTGTGTGTGAGTGGTGACAAAGGGTCGACACTTCTGGTACACTTCCTGTCTTGCCTTGGAATTAATTCCAGTGTTTATTTTGCTAGTCGGTGTTCTGGTTGAGAAATTGTGAAAACTCCCGAGGGATTTCTGTATTAGGCGTTGGTAGAAGCGAAGAGCTTGACAAGAACGTCAAAGATGGAATCTGTTAGATCAGCTTCCAAATACATCTCCACACCGCCCCCCCCCCCCGACCTTTCATGTAAGTAAACAGTGGGGCAAACAAAGAAGTTATTATGGCTGTAGTAATTATCACAATTACAGTAATATTTTTTGTCTGAAATTACCTCCTTTCTTTTTGCAGTAATTAAAGCTCACGTTTAAATAGGAACCGTGTTGCAGCATCTGGGTCTATTTTCACATGGCTGCTGCATAACCCGTGGGGGGAGGGGGCACTCGGTGGAGACGAGGCTGGCTCGAAATAACAGAATGAGTTAAGGCTGTTGAGTTTGTTTGGCGTTTGCAGGCACTCTGAGTTCTGTTGTCTGCCTTGTCAGTAATTGCATAGCAGGCTGTCGTGTTTGGGATGAAGTGTCAACAGCTTCCTAGAATTCGACTTGTGTTCATCTACCTCATGTCAAGCCCTGTGACCCCTTTCTTCATTGCCAGTTACATAATGTTTAGATGCTCTGTCAGATTTCAGCTAAAGATATCCGCAGGGTCAGTGCAAGGGTTTCAAAGTCATAAATGAATGATATTCATGAATAATATTTATTGATATTCATATAAATGATTGTTATTTTGGAGCGCCCTTTCAACTAGCAACAAGCATTTGCAATGCAATAGGTCTCGCATTTACACGAGTTTGAGCTATTAACATTGCAAATGACAATGCCTTTTATTTTTGTTTTCGTTTTTAAAACATAAATAAAAGGCATTGTCATTTACAATGCCAATAGCTTAAAGTTGTGTAAATGCGAGACCTATTGCATTGCAAATGCTTGTTATAGTTTGTACCTGGTTACCACCTGGTTCTACAAGCACGTAATTTGAAAGTGCAAAATGCAGTTTTTGCAAATATTCGGAATTTGGAATTTCATAGTACAATTACCAATTGTCATTTGTTTGTTTTACTATGCAATTTCAGAAATAACCTAATTTTTAGAGTTTTGTATGACAACACGTTAGAACAGCGGACCCATTGTCCTATAGAAGGTATATATACAGGTTTTCTGAGCAACATAAGAGGATGTTTCAGTAATATTGCAAATTATCCCATTGACTTGAACAGCCTTCAATTTTACTTTTTGTCCTCATTTTAGGAAATTAGAATATGTTCTATCGAGTCTTTCTCCCTGTCCAATGGACATGTCCTCCTGAACAGCATATGACATATTATGGCTCCCAAGAGAGAATTTAAACATGCTTTGCTATTTATCTAACAGTGGCTTGTCTTTTGCTCCCATTTGGGCTGCATTCTTTTTTAACCTGTTTGTTATTTAGAGAAAACATTTCTATGTCACTTACCTTTAATTTATCTTATGTATTTTCGCTCATTGGCATTGTCTGCTTTCCTTATTAGATGGCAGATTATTGAGTGATTGTTTGTGTTCCTCAAGGGGTGGGAGGGGGGTACTTTTCAAAGGAAAGTTTTTATGGTGTTTTGGTCCTATTGATTGGCTGCCATGCGCCAAGGTCACTGAGCAGAACAATACAGTCACTTTGATGTGCAGATTTAATATTGCTGGGGGCGAATGTTCCATTGATCACTAATGGGTTTTAGTTCAGACTGTCGTTTAGTGCGGTGGCAGTAAGGGGCACCTTCTCAACTTTTGACTATAGGAACATATTTACTTACTGTTAATAATAGGCTTGTACTCACAAAATACTGGCATCTGCTCACAGGGTTATCTGTTTATATCCCCTGCTGATGATTCGACTGCTGGTAATTGCCTGCTGCACAATTATGGGTTGGAGCCAAAGAGAAGAGTGTGTAATGAGGAGAATTGACAATAACATCTCCTAATGTGGATAAAAACTATGGGGATTATTTATGAGAGGCTTGCCCCACTGGAGCGTCCCCTTTTTTGGCGCTCCAGCGGCGCAAGCCTCTCAGTCAGATCTAGGAAAGTGACGCAAAGCCACTCTGCGTGGCTTTGCATGGTCTCATAAATATGTAAGACAAAGCAGTGCAAGTCGCCCCCTTGCCTTACTTTACATCAAGGAGGCATTCCATGAGCATTGCAGTGGGGTTTCCCATGTAATACCCATGAATTTTGATGCTGTCCAAGATTTATTTAATCACGTAAACCTGGGACTGTGCAAAACCTTTTGCATCTCCAGAGGAGGCGTGAAAATAAAAATATTTCTCCTTGTTTTTTCCCTCTGGACGCAGCACACATAGTAAGAGGAAAACACCTCTCGGGAATGTTTTTGTGCAGGAGGGTGCTCCTTCCTGCACAAAACTAATTCTGCCTGCAATGGAGACACCCTTGCATCATGTTGCAAGGGTGCCTACGTTGGCCCTAGGCTTCAAATTGTGCACCAGAACAGGGGGATAGGACAAGAATGCTCCGTATTTCATAATACAGTGTATTTCTGCACTTTCACATTGGCATAAGGCAGTGCAGCAATGAGGCCCTATGTGCCCACTTCTAGCTATTATCATCCAATGCTGATGACGTATGTCCCTGTGCTTTTCACATGCCTGCTTCATACTCAGAGGGATTGCACCAGGCAGGCAAATAACACTTGTTAATGTTAGCTTTCTGAGTTTTATACGTTGTGGTGTCTGACCGAAGCTAAGATACAGTGTTAAAATATTGCTGGAAAAATACTGATGTGCTTAGGCATCATTTTGTTAATTGATAGGATGGGAAAGTGCTTGTATTGGTTTTTCTCCCCTCTGTTCACCTGGTTTGTTGTTCAGGTGTGAAAGAAGTCCAGTCCACGCCTATTTTATTTTCAGTATTTATGCTTTTTCGCAGCCTGGTCTTTCTTTTTATAACACATTTTTGGTGCAGTTCACTGCTCATTCTGCCTTCTCTCCCAGGGTAGTATGATTGAATTAAATTGAGGACCACTGTAAATATGCAGCAATGGAGGACCAAATCTCGAGGCAGTAAAAGGCAAATTATGTGGCATAATGTGGCACATTCTGAGGTAGTGTTATTTTTCTACCTTGTCATTTTAATATGCATTTATACTGTAACAGTAAATGTTTCACCACATTAGTACCAGTTTAACAGAAATACAGCAATCAGCAAATAAAAGGTGACAAGTCAGTTAATATTGATGTTAATGTACGCAATGATACATGTGTGCATATAAACGAAATTGAATCACGGCTGTCGAAATCCCATGATATGACCTCTCCATCAACGCCGAGTCAGAAATACGTGCTCAGGCAAGGCCTGCGACATAGGCCTGAGGCAACTGATTGTCAGATCACAGGCGGGGTGACACATATACAGCAGAACAAATGCACAAACAGGAAAAATCCAGATTAATCCCACAGATAGGCAGTGACAACACAATGGTCTGAGGAGATTGGCCTCAATAAAAAGCACATGGCCGGAGTGGCACGCATTCCCAAAACACCATAAAGTTAGATGCCACATGAAGTTAGGAACACTCAGCCAGTCAGGACATAGAAAACACAGCACACGCAGTGATCACGCACCCCCCATGCTGGACATCTGGACACGTTACCCACTGGCCCTCATTGTGTCCACGCTAGGTTGAGTCCCATCTGCATTTGTTATCAGGTGAGAGTAATTTATGACTCCATGACTAGGCCCACGTTCCTCTTCCTAAAAGGAACTATGAATTGCTTTATGATGCTTCATGAAATGTATATGATGGCGCTCAAATCGATTGTACTTTGAGTCAGTCCTCAGACCCATTTATGTATGTAGTACTCTCCGCCACAATGTTTAATTAAACCAACTGTTCCTGTTTTGCCAAACGCCTCTTGTCTTTGTTTTTTCAAGGTATATTCACATTTGAGCTACAAGTCGACCCTTACAAATGGGCTGCCAAGGCACAGCAACATGACTGGCAATTATTTTGTAGGTTTTGATCCACATGTTCTAAAACCAAATTTCATTTTTTATAAATCTTCAAATTAAGCAGCATATGGGTTGTCTGGGAGTGTAGTAAATCCGTCATTATTCGGTAATGTAGTGGTTGCAGAATAAAATAATTTCAGTAGCCTTCATTACATAAAAATAAAAAAAAATAAAAAAGGTGTGGTGCAGTGACCAGGGCAGCTGACTTCGGAGCACAGGGTTCACAGTTCGATCCCCGGCTCCGGCGGCAGCTCAGCTCAGCACCATGTGACTCTGGGCAATAGCTCACTTAATTTCCACTCCGGCCGCCAGCGCCTTGAGACCCGTAAGGGTGAGTAGCTGCGCTATATAAAAACGGACTTACATTTTTTTTACATTTACATACTATTGTTACAATAAGGTATTCACTGGCATGCCATCTACCTTGTTTTCTAACCCACTGCTTACTTACTTATTATGGATGGTTCTTCCTTCATGACCTAAGCCAGACCCAAAAGAGCAGCGGAACTCCCCATATCTAACGGCTTTCTCAACCACTTTTGGAGGATACACGCGCTCGCTCTAAGATATAGCATTTAAAATTCCCGCAAGCGGGTTTACACAGGTATTATACAGGCACAGGTGATGCGATTTCAGGTTACTATACCAGAAGAGACCTTGATGTAGTTAGTACGGCATAGTCGAAGTGCATACTCAAAGTAAGATCACGTTTCTCATACCGAACTACTGATTTGCCTCCCCATGTATTTTTAAAAGCGCATGACTGTCCATGTCTACTGCACTGTCGCAGGGCGCAGCTAATTCTCTTTTTATATATTTCAGATAATACAGACTGTAGCAACAAGTAGGTGCATGGTTTATTTACATTTACCTGCAGAGTGGTGAAGGCATAACACTTTGAGATTGCATCCGTTTGAACTAGGAGTGGTCTCAGGGAGTGTAATGCCTTGGTCCTGATGAAAGTCACTGGGAAGGGTGGCTTGAAACATGTAGACCGATTAGAAAGTAGGGTCAATAAATCCAAGAACACTTTCTACTTTTCTTCCCATTTTTACTCATTGCACCTAGAGGATGGAATAAAACACAGTTTTCCAACCAGACAGATATTTTGAACTTCACAAAAAAGCACTCCAACTCCTATCCTCCATCATTTTGTGTATAATATGCAGTGCTCCTGCGTAACACACATGTAGCAGCATGCCACGTTCTGCAGCGGAAGGGGAGGAATCCAATGATGAAGCATGCCACCATGGGGTAACCCTGGTTGGTGAGGGTTATAAAACAAGAAGCCTTGTGCTTTTGATGTATTTTCAAGTAAGGAGGATGAGCACTCCTCTGTAAATTCTGCCTGCAATGGAGACACCCTTGCATCATGTTGCAAGGGTGCCTACGTTGGCCCTAGGCTTCAAATTGTGCACCAGAACAAGGGGATAGGACAAGAATGCTCCGTATTTCATAATACAGTGTATTTCTGCACTTTCACATTGGCATAAGGCAGTGCAGCAATGAGGCCCTATGTGCCCACTTCTAGCTATTATCATCCAATGCTGATGACGTATGTCCCTGTGCTTTTCACATGCCTGCTTCATACTCAGAGGGATTGCACCAGGCAGGCAAATAACACTTGTTAATGTTAGCTTTCTGAGTTTTATACGTTGTGGTGTCTGACCGAAGCTAAGATACAGTGTTAAAATATTGCTGGAAAAATACTGATGTGCTTAGGCATCGTTTTGTTAATTGATAGGATGGGAAAGTGCTTGTATTGGTTTTTCTCCCCTCTGTTCACCTGGTTTGTTGTTCAGGTGTGAAAGAAGTCCAGTCCACGCCTATTTTATTTTCAGTATTTATGCTTTTTCGCAGCCTGGTCTTTCTTTTTATAACACATTTTTGGTGCAGTTCACTGCTCATTCTGCCTTCTCTCCCAGGGTAGTATGATTGAATTAAATTGAGGACCACTGTAAATATGCAGCAATGGAGGACCAAATCTCGAGGCAGTAAAAGGCAAATTATGTGGCATAATGTGGCACATTCTGAGGTAGTGTTATTTTTCTACCTTGTCATTTTAATATGCATTTATACTGTAACAGTAAATGTTTCACCACATTAGTACCAGTTTAACAGAAATACAGCAATCAGCAAATAAAAGGTGACAAGTCAGTTAATATTGATGTTAATGTACGCAATGATACATGTGTGCATATAAACGAAATTGAATCACGGCTGTCGAAATCCCATGATATGACCTCTCCATCAACGCCGAGTCAGAAATACGTGCTCCAGGCAAGGCCTGCGACATAGGCCTGAGGCAACTGATTGTCAGATCACAGGCGGGGTGACACATATACAGCAGAACAAATGCACAAACAGGAAAAATCCAGATTAATCCCACAGATAGGCAGTGACAACACAATGGTCTGAGGAGATTGGCCTCAATAAAAAGCACATGGCCGGAGTGGCACGCATTCCCAAAACACCATAAAGTTAGATGCCACATGAAGTTAGGAACACTCAGCCAGTCAGGACATAGAAAACACAGCACACGCAGTGATCACGCACCCCCCATGCTGGACATCTGGACACGTTACCCACTGGCCCTCATTGTGTCCACGCTAGGTTGAGTCCCATCTGCATTTGTTATCAGGTGAGAGTAATTTATGACTCCATGACTAGGCCCATGTTCCTCTTCCTAAAAGGAACTATGAATTGCTTTATGATGCTTCATGAAATGTATATGATGGCGCTCAAATCGATTGTACTTTGAGTCAGTCCTCAGACCCATTTCTGTATGTAGTACTCTCGGCCACAATGTTTAATTAAACCAACTGTTCCTGTTTTGCCAAACGCCTCTTGTCTTTGTTTTTTCAAGGTATATTCACATTTGAGCTACAAGTCGACCCTTACAAATGGGCTGCCAAGGCACAGCAACATGACTGGCAATTATTTTGTAGGTTTTGATCCACATGTTCTAAAACCAAATTTCATTTTTTATAAATCTTCAAATTAAGCAGCATATGGGTTGTCTGGGAGTGTAGTAAATCCGTCATTATTCGGTAATGTAGTGGTTGCAGAATAAAATAATTTCAGTAGCCTTCATTACATAAAAAAAAAAAAAAAAAAATGGTGTGGTGCAGTGACCAGGGCAGCTGACTTCGGAGCACAGGGTTCACAGTTCGATCCCCGGCTCCGGCGGCAGCTCAGCTCAGCACCATGTGACTCTGGGCAATAGCTCACTTAATTTCCACTCCGGCCGCCAGCGCCTTGAGACCCGTAAGGGTGAGTAGCTGCGCTATATAAAAACGGACTTACATTTTTTTTACATTTACATACTATTGATACAACAAGGTATTCACTGGCATGCCATCTACCTTGTTTTCTAACCCACTGCTTACTTACTTATTATGGATGGTTCTTCCTTCATGACCTAAGCCAGACCCAAAAGAGCAGCGGAACTCCCCATATCTAACGGCTTTCTCAACCACTTTTGGAGGATACACGCGCTCGCTCTAAGATATAGCATTTAAAATTCCTCGTAAGCGGGTTTACACAGGTATTATACAGGCACAGGTGATGCGATTTCAGGTTACTATACCAGAAGAGACCTTGATGTAGTTAGTACGGCATAGTCGAAGTGCATACTCAAAGTAAGATCACGTTTCTCATACCGAACTACTGATTTGCCTCCCCATGTATTTTTAAAAGCGCATGACTGTCCATGTCTGCTGCACTGTCGCAGGGCGCAGCTAATTCTCTTTTTATATATTTCAGATAATACAGACTGTAGCAACAAGTAGGTGCATGGTTTATTTACATTTACCTGCAGAGTGGTGAAGGCATAACACTTTGAGATTGCATCCGTTTGAACTAGGAGTGGTCTCAGGGAGTGTAATGCCTTGGTCCTGATGAAAGTCACTGGGAAGGGTGGCTTGAAACATGTAGACCGATTAGAAAGTAGGGTCAATAAATCCAAGAACACTTTCTACTTTTCTTCCCATTTTTACTCATTGCACCTAGAGGATGGAATAAAACACAGTTTTCCAACCAGACAGATATTTTGAACTTCACAAAAAAGCACTCCAACTCCTATCCTCCATCATTTTGTGTATAATATGCAGTGCTCCTGCGTAACACACATGTAGCAGCATGCCACGTTCTGCAGCGGAAGGGGAGGAATCCAATGATGAAGCATGCCACCATGGGGTAACCCTGGTTGGTGAGGGTTATAAAACAAGAAGCCTTGTGCTTTTGATGTATTTTCAAGTAAGGAGGATGAGCACTCCTCTGTAAATTTCTCTTATCTTCCCCATTTTATATCATTAGAACACCGCAGGAAGATTCTGAAACATTTTGCACTAGGTTAGTATCACGAAAGTGATGCTAACCAGCACAAAATGTTTTTTCCCTGATTCACTCTCCAGTGCAAAACTTGTTTTGTTCTGGAAAATTCCTAAAAGTAATGCAAAGCAGTGCAAATCTCTGCTTTGCATTATTTTGTGTCAAGGGGCGTTACATGGGCGTTCTCATGCAACCACCATGCCAGGGAGAGGGAGAGGGGATGAGAGAGCCATATTTCTGTAGATATGGTGCTCTCCTGCTCCCTCTCTGTCATGCAAAGCAGCGCAAGACACACAATTGATGGATAGAATGCAGAACAAATCAAAACATTCACCCCCAGTCAAGAGATCTGGGTTAAATCCATCATTCTTTTGCTCACCATGCCTCCCCAGTTTAGACCTGGCCATATGCAAATCAGTGTTGACCCTGTGCCTCATGGGAACAGTCCAGCCCGAACTGCCAAGCCAAGTCCTCCCTGGACCGGAAACAGCATCCTAGGACCTAGACGTGGGTCCCGTGCTCTCCATGACACTGGAGTCAAGCTATCCTGGCTGATGAGGGGTGAATCCCCAAAACCGGTCCTAGGATGCTTGTTTCCAGTCCAGGGAGGACCTGGCCTGGCAGTTCGGGCTGGACTGTTCCCATTGGGCACAGGGTGAAGACTGATTTGCATATGGCTGGGTTCAAACTGGAATGGCACGGTGAGCAAAAGAACGATGGATTTAGGCCCAGATCTCTGTACTGGGGTGAATGTACGACATTGTTCTGCATTCTGTCCATCAATTGTTGTTTTTGCATTTGTCACCCCGAGTGTGACGGGTATGCCCAGACATGGGTCCCGTGCTCTCCATGCCACTGGAGTCAAGCTATCCTGGCTGATGAGGGATGAAACCCCGAAACCTGTCCTAGAATGCTTGTTTCCAGTCCAGGGAGGCCTGGCCTGGCAGTTCGAGCTGGACTGTTCCCATTGGGCACAGGGTCAAGACTGATTTGCATATGGGTGGGTTCAAACTGGAATGGCATGGTCAGCAAAAAAACAATGGATTTAGGCCCAGATCTCTGTACTGAGGTGAATGTACGACATTGTTCTGCATTCTGTCCATCAATTGTTGTTTTTGCATGCAATGCAGCGCAGCATTTTTGGCTGCTGCGCTGCGTTCCTTGACACCTTTCGGAATCTGGGCCCTCATGTGTCAAGGACTGGTGCTACATTAAGGCCGTAGGAGGAAGCTCCCTTATGGCACCAAGTCCAGAAGCCACAAGATGGCACAATATTTTAAAAAAGGATCCCAACAATGTTGTTGTTGATACGGGAGAAGGAGCTGTTGGAACAGTGGAGCTGCATGTCTCACCAGACATGCATATGAAAGCACACTGTAACTTCCCTACTCGGGGGCATATTCTCAAGAACGTGTGATAACTACCGCAAGTGTAGCTTAACGCAACCCTACACATCGCAGTCCATCGCGGGAAAACAACTCCGTGTTAACGTGGTATTCACAACACGGCGGTACCATGCGATAATCACAGGACAACGCGTCAAATGAACGCGTTAAAAACAACACGACGCCGCAAAAACACGAAACCCCAACGCGAAAATAGTAGCAATGACGCCAATCGCGATACAAAAATCTACGAAAACCAGCCACAGGCCTGCAATTCCCTAGCGTCATGCGGGAAAGTGCACCATAAAAGTAGAAAAAAACATATCAACAAAAGCCAAACAACAGCGAAGCACAATGGAGGCAGCCGGAGCAAGTACAGAGGACAACCAGAACCCCACAAGCCCCACGGAGGACCAGCCTGGGACCTCGGGGTCAGGGAAGGGCAAGGACAAGAAGAAGAGGAAGACGAAGTTCAGTCCGCAGGAAAACAGGATCCTGATAACGGAGGTGACAGAACACCATCAATCACTGTTCGTCACCTCCACTGTGTCACTGGCAACTAAAAATGGAATATGGCAGACCATCGTGGACAAGGTGAATGCAGTTGGAGTGCTGAAGAGGACAATGGACGAGGCGCTGGAATGATGTGAAGTGCAAAACCAAGCTGAAACTCGCAAACAACCGGAAGGCAGCAATGCAGGCTGGAGGTGGGAGTCCTGCGCCACAGGAGGAGCTGGACGAGATGGAGGAAATGGTGTCCACAGTCATCAGTGGGGAGACGGTGGCAGGAGTCGGGGGACCGGACATTACTCAACATGACCGGACACAACAGCAACAGGGTGAGTAACCACCAGGGACTGGGGGACGGGGGGAGATGGGCACAATGGCACACATGCACAATTAAGCATAGCACATCTGCGGACAAACCATGCCCCAGACCCACAACTCCCACCAAGAGACCAATGCACACGGGTATGCAACATCTCAGCACTGCAGAAGCACAGAACCCAGAGGCACACCGCATGGAAGGGAGGAGGGCAGCTAAATCAGAGCTGCAGGGGCGACTCCCCCAAAATGCGGCACACACACATAACATGCAGAGCACATCAACATTGACAACGAGGTGGTACAAACCGCAACACATCCACAACAGAACAGAGGACACAACAGGTGCCGCATGTGCGTAGAAACTGGCCAATCACATATGGCACTGCAGGGAAATGTGAGTTGACAATGTACAAGTACAAACTCACATCCGTGATGTAGTCAGAATGTCCACTGTCCCGCATCAAATAGGCAGCTCCCCCCAAACAGTCACAATGTACACTGTCATGCAGTCTGAAGGCAGACATGTACAATGCGTCAACATACATGTGTACACGATGTCAAACTGCATCTCCCCTTCACACTGCAGGGGGAAATCCAACACCTCCTGCAGAGCAGTCCGAACCTCTCTTCTCTGATGACGAAGAGGACCACCACACCTTCGACTCAGATGCCCTCGAATAGCTCGTGGAGAGCATCCGCAGCCCAATTCCAGGATTAGGGCAACCCAGCTGCCACGAGGAGACCCCCCTGCACAGTACACACAGCAGGCAGCACCCACCACCACGGCTGCCTCCCAGGACCCCCACGACGAACACATGGCCTTCCAACGCCGTGTGTTGGGGTGCCAGGAGAAGCTGGCTGAACAGGTGCAGGTGGGGTTCGACCGCATGGCAGCCAAACTAGACACCATACGTGGGTGTCTAAGTCCCATCAGGGACCACTCACAGTCCCTAACGGACGCTCACAGTCCGCTCCATGCCCTCCAATGGACCATGGCTGACATCGCCAGAGTCCTGACTCTGCGACAAGAACGACTGTCTAGCCAGAGTTCCTCCAGCGATCTCGCCCGGGAGTTGGGACACATGCGGAGGATCATGGAGAACATGGAGTGGATGCAGGCGGAAAGAGCGGCTGCCACGGCTGCACACCAGCGAGAGGTAGCTGGGTCCCTCAATGCCCTAAAGACCTTCCTCATGGCATTGCTGCCACAAGGCCTGGCGCTGATGCATGCTGCTGCTACCACCCCATCCACATCTCCGGCCCCTGATGTGTCTGTGCCACAGAGTACTGGGGACAGTACACCACCACCCACATGTGAGGCACATGCAACAGCAGAGGACAAAGATGCGGATGAACCCACCCTCGTGGTCAGGAGGACGCAGTAGCATTCATCTCTGCCATGTGGCCTGTTTCTGCTTGGTTCTGCCCTCTGCAACATCACCTTCCACTGTCCCCTGATGCACTCTGCGACACTCACCTCGGACCTCGACATGAACTGCCATATTCTGTTTGGTCACCAATGACACAGCTATCAGACTGCGGACTGAAGTCCTCCTCTCCTGATGTACCTGTCATTCCCTGAAGGACTCTGGCTGGCCCTCCACGGGCCGACAATGTGAAGTGGGGTTGGCATGGCCCTGTACTGTTCCGGCTGCAACACTCCCTTGAATGTGTAATAAACATTCATATCCACACAGATGTGTCATGTCTATGATCTTTCAAGTGTGGAAGTATGGATGAATGTAGGGTCAGTCATTCCCCCTTACGTCCATGTTGCCCATGTTGTGGGACTATTGTCACAGGGTGACAGATTGCCGATTCCGGTCTGGGTGGTGCCGACACTACAACGGAGACACATCCATTAGTCACTTCCTTGTCCAGCCCAGGATGGAACCACGCCCAGAGCCCCGGGGTCATTGTTCACACCCTTACGCTGGACTGGCATACGCCAGGATAGCCCACTCCGATTACGCACACAGGGGGGGACGACAGCGCTACATGTCCTAGGTCTTCACTGTGGGGATCTGCAGCTCACAGGTCTAGTTGTCAGCATGCCACAGCCACTCCCTCACAGCTGGTGTACACCCACACCACACCCATCCAGCACTGGCGTCACAGGACATGTGACCCTCGCAATAAAAATGGCCTGGCGCACGTGCTGGATGCCATTTCCACTCTCTCTGACTGGGTGTCTCCGTGTAGTTCTCATGTGTGCATGAGGGCCTAGGGCCCTGCCACCTCACATTGCCCAGTGCCGGGGGTGACATGATGGCGTCCGCACAACGGGACTCGATCATTAAGGGTCCATGGCTAGCGGGGCACAGACTTGGTGGCACCGGATACACTGCGGCAGGCACAGGCACCACAGGACGGTGTCTTGCGGTGCAGTGAGATAGGGGCACCTAAAGTGCTGAGCGGCTGTGCAGCCTGCGATGATGCGCCGTCCTGGCGGTCCGGACTGGCAAGGATTAGTGTGAGCCCTGCTGGACCGCAGTGTAGGCCTGGGCCAGCAGGCAGTGCAGCCCTCCCACCATGTGGCATTGCGTCATGCTTCAGTTAGTGGCACCTCAAGCGCTGAGCGGGTGTGCAGCCTGCGATGATGCCGTGTGCACTGTAGTGGTCTCTGCCATTGCGTAATCAAGACCCAGAGTCAGGTGTGTGACCTGGTGGCCTGCGGTGCGGGGCTGCATGATGTGGAGGGTGCCAAGGTCGCGGGCACCGGGCTTGGAGATCCCTCCGGAACGTGGTGGGCCCTCTTGGAGACACGCTGGTGGCGGAAGGTGAGCAGTGAGGCCTGGTTGCGCAGGGGCGGGCATTCACCGCTGGGCGGCGGGAGGGGCTGGGGTGCAGCAGCCTGTGTGCACAGGGGCGGGCAAGCGATGATGGCGTGTGCAACTGTATGGACTCTGCCATTCATGTTTTGGAAACTGTTTCAGATGAGGGACCTGGGGGACTGCTGTGAATACCGGCACGTGGTTGGGGACACACCAGTGGCAGCAGGTGAGCAGTGAGGCCTAGGTCCTCAGTGTCGGCACTCTCTCCCCCTCTCCCTCTCTCCCTCTCTCTTTCTCTCTCCCTCTCTCTTTCTCTCTGCCTCTCTCTTTCTCTCTCCCTCTCTCCCTCTCTCTTTCTCTCTCCCTCTCTCTTTCTCTCTCCCTATCTCCCTCTCTCCCTCTCTCTTTCTCTCTCCATCTCTCTTCCTCTCTTTCGCTCTCTCTCTCTGTACTTTGATGGGCGCATGGCACACCTTCTTATCCAGATTTCTGTTTTGCAGGCTGTGACTTACAGAATGTCCTGAGACAACCCGCCATGCCTCTTCAGAATTGTTTTTTTGGTTTGTTCTGTAATAAACGTATTGTTTGGATATTTTGATATGGGTGTATTATTTCCCTTTTTCTGGCCACACATGTATGTTGGGTGTTGTGATTGTGCGACTTCAGGCGATTTGTTTGGTTCATGATTTCGTGGAGTTGATGTGCAATATCTTTGTCCATAGGGGTGGGGTGTGGGGGTGCCTGGGGTAGGGCCTCGGGGGTCCTGGGGGTGGTGGTGGTGGTGGGTGTTGTTGGCCTATTGGGGCTCAGGCCTGCATGATGGGTTGCTCCAGGGCATCTGTTGTTCTTCATGTGTGGCTTTGGGCTGTGCTCCCTTGTCTGGTGCCGGTTGTCGTCCGACTTTACACCAGGTAGGAGCAGGTGTTTGTTTCCTGCTGCTAACGCGCCTTAGCGCATGTTTTGTGATCTTATCGCCGATCTGGCTGGTCGTTGAGAATGTTGTGGAGTGGTGTTGTCGCAGCATTTAGCACGGGCACGCCTACTCTGCATATCATTAGCGTTAGTTGCCGGGCTCCTCTGTGGCGATGTTTTTTGCGACTGCTATCGCAGGTAAACTGGTGTTATGGGCTGTTAGCACCAGCTTGGGAATGGGGTGATAACTTTATCGCGGCTTTGGCTGCGATAAAGTGCCGTTGGCTTGGCGATAGCTCCTTGAGAATATGCCCCTCGGTGTTTTAAAAATGAGAATCTTTACCATACGAACACCATCAAAATATGACCCATAAGATTCAGATTTGGTTTAGGTGGTGTGCAGCCTGCCCCCTGGCATTGGAGAACCATAATGCATTATAAAATAATTTGGGCAAGGCAGACAAACTGCATTTGCTTTGGGCATGACGCTAAACAAATGTCGTACATTTCTGTGGATTAAAATTGGATGATGTATGGATCAGTAACATGTAGGAGATGCTGCTGAAAAGTTAAATATGTGTGCCACACTGTGGTGGCAACCACCTTTATGTAAATTGTGTCCTTGAACATTATAACACAAAAAAGAAAATCGTATGTGTGGGTGCTGCTAGTGGGTGCATATTTCTGCAATGAGTTTTGGGACATTTTTAAGTACGGATGTAGATAAATGGAAATGTTATCATTGCTGTGAACTTCAATGCAGCTTTTTTGCAGTTAGAATATAGAGTCTTTGATGCTTTTCCTTGTGTGAAAAAATTAGTTTGGAATGTTATACATTCTCTGTTTCTTGTGCCTAGCGGTCTTCAAGGCAGACGAATAAGATCAATGCTTTTATATAGCGGAAAGTGGTTGATTTTGGAATATCAACTCAAAGTCCACTTTGACATCTGCCATCAGAAAATGTTATAAAAATGACAAATTACAAAAATTGCAAAAATCCAGAAAAGGAGTCAGCCTTCCTCATAAGAATCATAAGAGAGCTTGCATGCTGAATAAGTGGCTAGACCCAAGGTGCTGTTTTTTCGTAAAGTCAAAGTAGTGTGTGTTATATAAAATCATCACAATATCAATTCAAAAAATGAAAGCCAAATTTGAAAATAAAATCAGAAATACAGTCATATCCTCACCGGTCCTCTTGCTAAAATTTGCTACTTGCAACACAATTTTGGGGCATATTATCAACGGCCAGCGATAATTATCGCTGGCCGTGATTAGCGATAGATATCTTATCGCTGGCTATCTCCGGAACTTATCGCCCTGGTAGCGCGTTATTAACAACACGCTTCTCCAGGGCGATAAAAATTCCAGAGATAGCGAGGTTATCGCCGTTTTGGAGGGAACATCGCTGGTTTTCCAGCGATGTTCCCTGCAAAACGGCGATAACTCTGCTGATACGACCCTGTGGTCGTATCAGCACAATCCACCCCTATGTTAGGGATGGCTAAGTCGGGATAATAGCAGACGTTAGATTTTGGCGAAAGCGGCCGTTTTCGCCAAAATCTAACGTCTGCTATCATCCTGTGGGCTGCCTTGTAAATATCGCGATGTGCACATCGGCGATATTTACAACGTAGCCCATCTGGGGTACGCTCAGTAACGCCACCTTGCATCTCATTAGAGATGCAGGATGGGCGTTATGGGAAAGGGCGATAGGGCAAGGATTCACGCGATAGCGTGACCTAGCTATTACAGCGATAAAATTATCGCCGCTTTTCGTCTGAAAACAGACGCTAAAGCGGCGATAATTTTTTATCGCCAGCTTGTTAATATGCCCCTTTGTTTTTCTATCATTTATTTTATGTATATGCAAAACAAACTATGATATGTCCATGTAATATATAATAAAAGGACTCCAACAGATCAGAAATTCTACCTCTGAACTGTGGCGTACCCAAGGGATCAATTCTCTCTAGATATCAATTTTTCATAGTTTTGTTAATAGGTAACAAAATGACATCAAATAATGCTTCTTTTACTAATACAGAATACAAAACGTTAATGATGTAATTCATGCATCTATCACGTCTGACAATCAATTGGTTATACTAATAGAATTGCAACAATAATTGTCTTTTAAATATTCCTAATGAAAATTACTTAATCTAAAGAAAAACAAAAACTTTGTCTTCAAATGTGAAGGAACTAGCAGCCAACACAGGATTTGTGGATAACCTCTTGATCAGGACTGTCCAACTTAGAATTTTATTATGAAAAAAACAAAAAACAGACAACACAACAAAACAAAAAGAATTTAGTACTATCTATTAAGCACTCAACAATGACATAGACAAATCCAAATCAATAGCACAAAGCATTGGGGGAGCATGGTCAAGATGGCGTCAAAGCCATACGTGTAAACTGGAGCTCCTTGGTGGACACAACAAACATCTGACATTTATCCCCTCCATCCCATCCCACAATACTGGCAAGACGAACTGTGCATTCCCTGGAATCCTGCTACGTTGCCTATGGCTCAGCAGTCACTGGATAAGGGCCCGGCCTGCCATGAACCGCGGCCTGGCCAAGCCTACATACCGGGCACCCAGCGCTGGCTTGCTGTGGGTTGCGGAGCCGGTTGCTACCCATCTACAGGGGAACGCGGTAAGTGTGCTGGCGGTGCTGGGGCCCATATCCACTGCCCCAATCTGGCGCCTGGTACTCCGGGACTGTGAGGGTAACTGCCCCTGAGAGACGTTAGAGAGGGGTGAGGCCTACCTGAATGTCGTGGGTGCTGCATTGGCTGGAGCCCCCAACGGCAGCCTGTAACTCCACGGAGAATTCTGCAGCGGCCCGTGTAACATCAACATGCTACCGGCACTCTTTGTGAGGACGTGTGAGCTGCCGCTGGGCTTGCGCTGAATGGCTGGTCACCACATCTTCGGTTTGGCCTACCATGGTGGGTGCCCGCTGCCGCTGAATCCATCTGCCGAGGGGCCCTAGAAATGGCAGATGAATTTGGCTCCAACCCTCACCTGAGATTGCGGCTCTCTGCTGGCACTCGGAGGGTGCCTTCCGTCTACTGGTCTCCTGCATGAGAGCAAGGGTGTGGACGGCCCTACACGGCACTAGAGGCAGTCCCTGACTTAGGCCTTCATGGGATAGTGGAGCCTGACGCCATGAGACAGGTGATCAGAGCTTGTGGTGGGCAGCCCAGCAGAGAATCTACTCCTCCTGCACTACCTCTGGGGTGAGAGTACGCCCACGCACTTTACCTTTTCTGCTCTTGGTAGGCTGGAGCCTTGCAGTGCTAAGGAGCGGGACACGTGGTGGCTGGCTGGTGGTGTGGCGCTAAGCCTGCCCGGTGGTGCGCTATCTTCTGTTTCCACGCCGGTGTTACATTGCAGGACTGATTCAGTTGGTCAGATCATATGGGGGCATTAAGTCCTCACCGGCTCCTGGAGAAGCATCTGCAGAACCTAATTGGCAGCTGCATACGTGAATTGCCCCCCTTGCTTACCTCCCTGTGGTGACTGAGACTGGTAGGGCCTCGCTCCCTTGTGCAGACCTGGGACTCTCACGCTTACACATCCGGCGGCCTTGTGGGGTGCTGATGGGTGATCCCCCTCCTCTCTATTAGGAACTGATACCGACGTGCCTCTCTCTGAGTGGACCTGCCTGTGTTGTTCACCTGAACCCAGGCACGGCCGGTACAGGTAAAAGCGGTGAGGCGGTGGGGCAGGGCGGTGGGGGGAAGTCAACAGACGACGGGGTAGGTAAAATTAAATAAAAAAGAAATAAAAACCACTTACCTTACGCTCGCCGCATTGCCGAGTGGGCGATGCGGCAAGCACAAGGTAAGTGGTTTTATTTATTTTTTTATTTAATTTTGCCTATCCCATTGTTTGTTGACTCCCCCCACACTGCCCCTCCCCACCCCACCACTCTTACATGTGCCAGCTAAGCCTGCCCGCACCTGCTCTTAACCTCTGGCAAAGGGCCCAACACCTGATCAGCCTGTCACTATATTTCATTGTAACCAGCATGACCCTCCACCCTTTCTTGATTGGGATCCCTTGCTGCTTGTACCTTGGGGGACCCAGCCTGGCTCACTGCAGTGGGCTCCTTCGAGTGAAGCTCATCCAGGTGGTCACACCACCACACGGATATTGTGAAACCCAAAAGTACCAAACCGAAACACTTGGTGGGTGGTGCTACCGAAATGGACCCAACACAGGGGGACAAGACCCTCAGCAGCCTTCAACACCTCGAGAAGACTCTCCAGGCTCACTCGGCACAGTTTGACATGGTCCTCCATGCAATCCTGGACATTGAGACTTCCCTGGAGGCTCGTATACACTCAGTCACAGTGGAGGTAAATCTATTGCGTGCCGATCACCGCAAGCTGACGGACCGAGTGGACGAGACCGAGTCCGCGCTGGCAGTCCTTCACCCCTCTAATAAGGAACTGCAGGAGTGCCTAAAGAAGGTGGAGACAGAGGTCACCCTCCTACACTGCAGAGCGGAGGACGCTGAGGGCAGGTCCAGGTGCAACAATATCTGCCTGATAGGCTTTCCCAAGCCTTCAGAAGGCCCCAGTGTAGAGCTGTTCTTAGAGGAATGGCGTGTGAACAATGTCCTCAATGGCAAGGCACCGAATTTCTTTTAGATTCAGGGGCATGCCGTACACTGGCCTGCCCGCCCCCCCTCCCGGGGCTCCTCCCCGCCCCATCATAGTGCTTCTACTCAATTATCGAGATCATGACCTGCTGCTGCAGTGCTTCTGTACCAAGGGCCCATGGTCTTATGAAAATGCCCAAATACCAGCCTACCCTGACTTCACAATGAAAGTGCAATGTCACCGTGGATCATTCCTGTGAGTCAAGCTACACCTCCAAGAGAGAGCTGAATTTCAAATATGCATTCTTATTCCATGCTAAACTATGCATCATTGATGGGGACATGATCCACATCTTCCAATCCCCAGATGACGCTTCAACATGGCTCCATGCGAAGGATATGATGAAATCGACATCCCCGGAGCACCCTGCGGATACCTGGCTTGACCCTAAGCCTCACTGGCGCATGCACAACCCTCGGGAACATGACCATCTAAGGATCAAGCAGTGGAGGAGCAAGCCCGGGCTGTGGTGGAGGCCACCCTTCATAGTGCCAACCCCTTCGCCCCCCTTCGGGACAGGCACTCTTCGGTGTTGGGATCGTACTCGGGTAGCACTCACTCCTCATCAGGTCGGGTGCACTGTAAACTGATGGTGACTTCCATGCCAGCAGATGATCTGTAAGTACTGACCCAGGACTCGGGCAGTGGCCCAACTCTGGCTGGAACCCCTCACCACCTGCTGACATAATGTACGTAACACACAATGGGGCACAGGACTGTGAGGTGTTAATGACAGCAGGGCCCACACCATTGCACCACAAGACACTGCTGTTACAGCATAAGTGCTGTCTCTGTCCCTACTCTGTGGCCACACCACCCACATACTCCTACGTGGATTCTGTGTCTTCATGCCTTATTGTCTCTTATTTCAAATTCATTGCTCTCTTTGTAATACAGTTTTGTTGTGTTTATTTTGACGGGGCCCGAGAGGCAATTGTCCTGGGGGGGTTATGTTTTTACACTACTGATATGTTTTCATGAGTTGCTCTACTAGTGTCAGGATTGATCATCATTACCTGCTGTCATGACCTGAGTTTATGCTGCACAGGAATTCCTGGGTTGGTTGGGGGGTTTGGCAATGTACTGCACACCCCGTCCCCTTGACGCTTGGCATGTCCCACTTGACGAACATGCATGTTCCCCCAAATTATATCATGACTTGGAACATACGGGGCATGGTCATGCCATTGAAGCGTCATTGTATCTATGCTTACCTTAAAAAATGCCATGTCCAGATAGCAATGCTTCAGGAAACACACCTCACTGCCGCCGAAATACACAAACTTCGTGTTAGGTGGTGGGGACAGGTACATGGCACCACAGTCTCCTCCTTTGCCTGGGGGGTCCTCATATGGATAGCACCAGGGGTACCATGCATTATGACCACTCAGAAAGTCGACACAGATGGCAGATATGTGGTGTTGGAGGGACAACTAGTCGGCTCCCCCCTAGCACTGGCTGCGATAAACACCCCTAACACCTGCCAGTATGACTTATTATTATTATTATTTGCCATTTGTATAGCGCACAGCTACTCATCGGGTTTCCCGCCGCTAAGCACTGCAAGAAGCTCCTGAAGACTCCGCCTTTAAAAGAGCCATGTTTTTAAAAGTTTGCGAAACTGCATTAGAGAAGTGCAGTTTCTAATATACTGAGGCAGGGCGTTCCACAGTTTTGGCCCTAAATAAGCAAAAGAACGTCTGCCAGATTGTACCCAGTGGACCCTGGGCACACAGTTTCGAACATGGTTGGCAGATCCTTGACACACTGACCCCAGCACTTTTTGGTGACCCGTCCTCCCCTGCCTTTTGGGGTGGAAATTTTAACTGTCCCGGACATGGTCTTAGATCGCTCCACACCCCTGCTCTGAGTGACACCATTGGAATGCGCCGCCCACCATTTCCGCCAATGGGCAATTCACATGCGACTGCATGACGCTTGGTGACTCACGCATCAAATAGATCATGAATACTCTTTCTATTCCCCAGTATACGGCGTTCATACCAGAATTTATCTCCTATTCTTCACACCCCACCTCGGAGCTCAACTGACCAGTATGGAGTATCTGGCGTGTACTCTTTCAGATCTTTCCCTCCCCACTAATGCTAACCGCTTGTTGGGGGTGCTCATGCCTGCTTATACCCACATGGTGCCTGCAAGTGGAGGCATTATCCGACCCCCCATTTCGAGCGGATCTCGCCCAATGAGTAGAGCACTACTTCATGCTTAACACCGGCACTGCATCATACCGTGCTGTTTAATGGGATGCACACAAGGTGGTGGTGCAAGGCTACTGTCTCTCATCTACATTGGGGATATGCAGGTGACTGTTGGAGGACCTCCTGACTATCGATCACAATCTCCGTCTCATAGAGATGCAGTTGGCCAACAAGGCGGCTACCACTGATCAACTCAAACCATTGCACAAGTGCCACTCTGAGGCGGAACAAACTCTGAGCAAGCATGACTATAAGCGGTGCCTGGCCGTGCAGCATGCCCTGGGGGACCTTGCCAGGAAACTGTTGGCGTGGCTGGCACACGATGACCAGCAGCGCATCCCCATAGGTGCAATTTGATCGCTTACTGGTGAGCTGTGGGTTACATAATTGGGCATCAATGGGGCCTTCTGGGATTACTGTTGTGGGCTTTACTTAGACCCAACAGCCACGCTGCACCACAACTTCCAGAATCTCTTTGACACACTACACCTGATGTGCCTAAATGACCTACAGAGGGCTGAGCTGGATGCACCCCTCCAGATGGAGGAAGTATGCACTGCCCAATCTCAGATTGCTCAAAGTAAGACCCCAGGCTCTGATGGTTTACCCATTAAGTATTATGCTGCATTCCACACCTAGACAACGCAAAACCTTCTTGCAGTCTTTAATGAGGCCAGGGAGCGTGGGCACTTGCCAGACACGCTCCGAGAGGCCCTCATAGTGGTCTTGCCCAAGCCAGGTGAGGATCCCCTGGACGTTCGCTCATATCGACCCTTATCACTGCTTAACCTAGATTGCAAGATATTAGGCATGATCCTGGTCAATCATCTTCTTGCCCACATACAATGGTTGATCCACCCAGACCAATCAGGTTTTATCCCAGGCCGCAGCACATTCTTAAATGTACGTCGCTTCCTGTGCCTCCTGCATAGTACCCCGCCGGATGCCGACGACTGGGTTGCGGTGTTGCTGGACATAGAGAAAGCATTTGACACTCTAGGATGGGACTATTTATTCACAGCCCTCACCAACATGTCATTCGGCCCTGGATTCCTTGGTTGGGTGCGCACCCTATATGCAGATCCAGAGGCGCGCGTTAAAATGGGACAGGGGATCTCCGATAAGTTTACCATCTACAGAGGCACGAGGCAGGGCTGCCCCCTGTCCTCTCTCGCCATGGAACCATTGTCCTGCTGGTCTCATCAACAAGCTGCAGACTGGGGCATATGCGAGTGTGGCATGCACCATATAATTTCGTTATATGCTGATGATACCCTGATTTTCCTTTGAGACATGGAATCATCCCTCCCGGACCTTATGCGGATTTTCGAGGACTTCAGTTCACTCTCTGGTCTATGGGTAAACTGGCCCAAATCATGTGTGTTCCCAATGGCACACACACCAATTGAAGACCGCCTGGCACGTCCAGAGTCACGCTTGTGGTGGTGCTATGACACCTTCAAATAGCTGGGCATGCAGATATACCACTCTCAACGGGACCTCAAGGAGGGCAATCTGGAGAGAGCTATTGGGTCCATAGGCCACTCACTCCCCTTCTTGCAATCACTTCCACTGTCTCTATTGGGCTGGGTCGTAATCTCTAAAATGCTTATACTTCCCCGCTTGTTGCATTACTTTGCGGCCTTTCCCATCGTGCCCCCCAGGAGCCTCTTCTACGACCTGCATGGATTGCTGTTGGAGTTGATCTGAAGCTTGAGCTGCCGTTGGGTTGCTCTGTCCATGCTGCAGCACCCACTTATGGAAGGTGGGTTGGGGCTCCCAACTTTGAGCTTTATTACACTGCAGCTCAGCTACACTGGCCCATGTCCTGCATGGGAGACCCAATACACCCGGAATCCTTGCTAGTACGTGCAACATTGCATGGGACGACCATTTATACCTGGCTATCGAATCCCACCATCCATCCTGCATTCGAATTCAGACAAATGACAGTAGCCCACATTTGCTGGCATAGGTATCTGCATCCCAAAGGTCACATTCTTCCGTACTCTCTCGCAATACCCATCTGGGAAATACCGTTACTACGGCGGACACCAAGGCATGTTGACTCAACTCTATGGACTGAGGCGGCAATTACACAGAGAGGGGATCTCTACATCTACAGAATGCAGCATACATAGAAAAAGCAAAAACAAGGAGAAATAAAAGCATTTCTCCTCATTTTGCCATTCTAACTCCTGCTATTGTATGGCATTAGTTTTTAGTGCTGCCTCAGATTTACACATCCATGTAAATTTGGGGCACCATCAAAAAGCAATGGGTTTTGCGGTGGAATGCCCTCAGCAGCACCCATTGCACGGCCCTTTCACGCAAAGTGATGAGTGTAAAAGGGCCATAATTACAAGGCAGCATTAAGCCACAAGAAGTGGCTTAAAGCTGCTTTTTAAATATGGAGAAGGGCATAGTTCCATGAGAATGTCACTAAAAGTGATGTTCTGGTGGTGCTATTCCTTTGTAAATATACCCCAGTCTCTTTTAATAACCCTCTCCAGTCCGCCAGGACCAAAGCCTCCTTTAGTATCTCTATTTACTCTAACAGAGCCCTCCCTAGCTCCACTTTTGCCTCCTGATGCTCCTTCCCTCCTCCCAATAGCCTTTTTCTGCATTTTTCCTTTTTTTATGTTTGTAGGTCTCTGCTAAGAACGTAATGGACAATCACTAGCGACCAGTCATCAAACAGCAACAGGAGGATTTAATTGTTATTAATCATGAGTTACCTATGGACTGTCATGGCCATTTAAAACAATGGGAAATTACATAGCATATTAAATTAAATGTTTCAGGTACTTGTGAATAAAGGAGCTGTATTATTCATTTGAGATCCATGTAATTCCCAGTGTGAGGGGAGGGGGTGCAGTTCCAAAAGGACTATGTCTAAAAAATTGTGAGTGGCTTGGCGTTTGCTCTTTTCCATTTGATATGTTTCATGGGTTGTTCTACTGTTACGACCATAACTGACTCCCTTGTTGTGTTCTTCATGCATTGACTAGTGTGTGGCTTTCCATTCACCGCAATGCAGAGCATCAGTGCATGCATTTGATGTATGGGGTCATGAAGTTTCCTGTATTGTTGATATGAACTTCTAGTCAAATTGAAAGCTAGGCTGGAGGCAAACTTTACAGTCCACTCTGGACAATTTGCCCTGAGACATAAAGAAGCCTGTGGAGCTAACTTCTGCTACCCAGCTTAGCCCTGTAGGTGGCAGCAGCGGCCTTTATGCACTTATGGAGCCTCTGAACCCCTAGTCGGCGGGTAGCACAGGCAAAAAACTTTTCATAAATACATATGGGCTAACTGTGCGGCTTGAAGAAAGACATGTTCTGCTCTCATGCAATGTTGAGTGAAGGTAAGACAAATGCGCAGACAAATTTGCAAGTGATATCCAGGTGTCTATGGGGACATTAACATAGTGGGTCTCCTAACTGTTAGTAAACAATCTAACAGATAGTGCTTGAAATGGATTCTGTCACACATAAGTTCTACATTTTTGGTGGTAGGCCAAGTCGCAAAACTGTCGCCTCTTCGAAATGCCTGTGAAAAATAATGAGAACACAATAACAGATGCCTTCTTGCCACTACTCAGAAGTTGAAAAGCAGATAAAATTGTGCTCAGTAGATTTCTATCAAGTTGGCTAACCTGTCCTCTGCACTCTGAAACTCAGCAATCAACTTCGTGTTAAAGCCAATGTCAGATTTAGGGCAGTCAAGTCACCTCTTACATCCTCATCTTAGTGGCTCGATAGCCCACTTATTAACTAACCCCACATGCTCTCATGGTTAATGATATCTGGGTTATTGGCAACTCCTGGGTGGGTGGGCCTATAGATATTACAAGCAGGATCCTGCTCCAAATTAGAAATTACAGGGAAATCAGTAATTTCTAGCCTCAATTGCTCTGGTTATTCCTTATTTCATACCTGATGTTTCACCTGGAGTCTTTGGCTACTTCAGTAGAAAAGGTCCTGGATGAAAGATAAATATATGGTTCATAGTATTATCTTGCACCTTGTAATTCAAAAGGGGCTGTTATGTTGTGATACTGGTCTCAATATAATTAAGTAGGTACTTGTAATGAGACATTAGTCTTTGTCTTGTGCAAGATATTCTTCTCCTAGGACTCCTTATGGTAGCAGGCCCTCTTGATGTCTAACTTCCTACGTCCTAAAGCTTGTATGAACTTGTTGCCACTGTTATAACGGAGATTGCATATTGAGTCACTGATGAATGGACTCAGACTGTTATTAGCTTACATATTTGATCTCTGTTTCATTAAATACATACATCTAATACACACATAACATAACTGCCCCAGTGACAGCTGACCTAAATGAAAAAGACAAAGAACACCCTCCATAGCCCTCTCACCACATTATAATTTCATGGTTTTATGGTTTACATAAAACACTCAAACACTGACCCAGGGCACATGCATGCAAACAATAATTGTAGTATTCAAAACCTTGATAAACAGTTTGCTACATATCTTGTCCATCTCTACTTCCTACCCATGTCTGTGAGCTGCTCGTCTTAGGTTTCAAACAAATTCACAAATATTCCTACGCAAATGACTCAAGTTAGTCATATCAGCTACATGGTAAAGAGCGGCTGGTACTTAAAACAACAGAGCTATTTCCTTAAGTAATGATCCCAAAGAATCAAAAAAGCAAACCAGAGACCGTAACACAAAAAAATGACCTTGGGCATAAAACAGTTCACTTGATGTGTAGAGGAACTTGTCTTGTCAAGGTATACAGCTTGTGAACACAGAGGCACACAAAAAATATATCATGTTTTGCTGCTTTTTTGGAATAATTAATGTTTCCCACATTTGCTGCATAATCTATCATCTGATAAAAAAAAACAGGATTTCAGCACAATTTCTTAAACAGCTCTAAAGTTACCCAAAACGTACTGCATGAGATACTGCTCAGTGGGTGACTGTAGGAAATTGGGTGATTTGTTGTGAAGGATGTGAGGCCTTTACAAGTAATAAGTCTACATCGTCATCGTGACTTGACTCTTTCTGGGTAGCAAAGCACAGCAGTCAAGGACTACTTAGGGAAGGCAGTATAGGCTAATACCCATTGCAACAACAACATTAAATAAATCAATGTCCAGTCAGTGCTTTTTATTATTAAAAGGAAAAGTACTTTATTTTGCACACGCTACTAAATACTACCCATTATATACTAATAAGTATAATCAGGTAGATGGAAATACCTTTTGATGACCCTCATAACACTTTTTAGCCCTGATGGGTCTTGAACCCTATAACTATAAAACCCCACCTATACTGACACAATACAGAGGGTATCAGTATCAATAAGACAGGCCTACTGGCTTTGTCAGGGTATCACCACATTGATACAAGTAAAAATATTGCATAATGAAATATTACAACAGCGTTGAAAGCAATAAGGATTTTGACATCTTACAGCAACATTCATTACGGCTTGTCATGACTAACCTTTAACCTTGATGCTGTTAGGAAAACAATTCAAATTATGACAATAACGATCACTAAACAATGTAGCTGTTATCTTACTCCTTGTCAATAAAACGTTTTCATGGCCTGCTTGAAAGCATACACCATTACATTGTTAATATCAATATTGTCATTCTCAATAAGGTACATTCAAAATGATTCAATAGATGCAAAAAAAAAAATTCTTCTTCTTTAACAATGCTACCACTTCTGCTTTAGAACAAACCACCAGGGGTGCCCACACTCCAGAGTTTATGTACAAAAGTATATGCTCTAGAAGTGCTTTAGAAACTTGGAACGCCTCTGCCTGAATCAAGAATTCAATTCCCTTGGAGACTTAAGGCAAAGTTTCAGACAACATTTCAGGGGGGCTGCTGCACTCATTGCAGCCTTCCAGATACTCCAAAACAACAATGGTTGTGCCCCTCCTTGGGCACCACAAAAGAAGCAATATACACATTTTTAGCACACATGGGGCTTATGGCGGAGTGTTATGCACTTTGTTCTCACCCCGGTCCCTTCGGGGATAAAGGCTTCTTCCTTTCTTTTCTCTGGCCCAGTAGAGCTGATTTGCATAATTTTGTTCTTGTTTTGCTACTGGTGGCCATCCTTAGTAACCACAAATATTTTCTTAAGGCCTCCTGACTTCAAAAGGCTGCGTGTTGTTGAGTAGCCTAAATGTGCTGCTCCCTTACCAGACCTGTCCTCTGACTGGGTTTGTGATGCTCTCTTCTGCTTTGAGGGGGGCAGTGCCACAGACCTCTACATTAATCAATTAGGATATCCTCCCTGCCGCATTCTGCAGGTCCCACAGTCTCCTCCTGGCTACCTCAATTTGCGATACCAACCGACTCCTGTGGTATTCCCACGAGACCAACCATCCTAATATCACTAGCTTTTGAACTTCAATTTATTTAAAACCACTGGATGGTTTACACTAAATCACAAAAGAATACTTTCTGAGTAAATATCTAGCTTTCTGCCAAATTTGGTGTAATTAAGTTCAGCTTTGCGTTTCTAAAATTCCAATGTGAAATTGGATAGTGAAAACATATTTTGAGACTTTGAGACTCCCATTTTCCCTGCTTGATGGATCACTCTGAAACTTTCCAGGAAGGAGCAATCATGGAGGGGCTTTTTCTTTTTAAAAGATTCATGAAGATTTAACAAACGGCAACAAATTTGTTAGCAAAACATAAAATGCTCTTCCTATTGAAACTCTGATGTAACTATAACTACTGCAACTTTTATATATAAAATGTTGACAACAAAACACAAAAAAACAAACATACAAAGAGACACATTTGGAGTGATGTAAGAAACGTTATCAGTCACCTCACCAAAATGAAAGTATGTCTACCTTGTCTATGATCATGTGACACGGAAGGTAGGGGGTGTGTGCACTTAGCATTTATAAAAAATAATGGCGGACTGCGCTCCGTATGTGAACAAGGGCTGTTGTGGCCCGAAACGCGTCATCGTTTGTGAGGAGTGAGTAAATAACATCTTGCCAATTACCTTGGGTCCGTCACTCTCTCTTCGCCGGAAAGGAGGTTGCGAGAGTCTGCGCGTTTACAATATATATATATTATCTACTGGCGGTCGCCAGTAGATAGTTATAGTTACAACCTATTATCCATAGGAAATCCATGACATTCTATTTGAAATAACTCTCTTGCCGGTTGACGTATCTTGCGAAATTTTCCAAACTTTGTGGCCGCGCTCCGGTCCGCTCCTACCCTGAAAGTCTCGGGGGATTCGTCAGCGGGAGCCGAGAAAAAGGGGGTCCCAAAGCGTGTTTCCCCATGCATTTTCCCATAGGAAACTTTAGACACGGCTACAGCCCGAACTGCTGAACGGAATTACACCAAATTTGGCAAGAGGTAGTTCTTGGTTCAGAAAGAACCCTTTTTGTTAAATGGTGTAAATCCGTTCAGTAGTTGCTGAGAAAATGAAAAGTAAAAGTTAGTGATATCTATGGCCGAGTAGGGTCCGCGTACCCTCCCCGATCACGAGCTGCATGTTAATTGGCTGTCAGCTGGCTGTCAACATTCCGATTCAGGAAATGTTGGCAGCCATTTTATCCCTCGGTAGAACCGAGGGACAGAAACTAAGTGCGCAAAGCGCACAAAGGGAGCAGGGTAGAAACACCCTGACCCCTAGGTTTGCTCAGGGGTCCCACAAGGACCCCTGGGCAAAAAAATAAAAAATTTTTTAAAATCGGCAGGATGCGCTCAGGGTGCGCGAATCCTGCCGAAAAAAAAAATCGAAGCGCGGTCTCCGCGCTTCGATGTTAATGGCCCCGGGTGGCCCAAGTCCCGGGGGGCATGGTGGAGGATAATTTAATGTGTGGGGGCCTCAAAGGGCCCCCAAGCCCGAGGACCGCCACCCCCGGGGCTTTTTAAAAAATGGTGCGGGAGGGCTCTGAGCCCTCCCGCAGCCCGAGGACCACCACCTCCCGGGGCTTTTATAAATACATTATTAAACCTGTGTGGGGGGCTCCAGCCCCCACACGCCCGAGACCACCACCTCCCGGGGCACTAAACATTTTAATATGGGGGTCCGTTACGGACCCCAGAGCCCGGGGACCACCACCTCCCGGGGCTGTGTACTGAATGGGAGGGGGCCGCGCGGCCTCCCTCCTGGAGCCCTTGATGGCCCTGGGGACCACCACCCCCAGGGCCGGCTCCTGCAGTGTCCCGGGGTGCCTACCCCGGGACACTGTAGTTTGCTATGGCAGGACGGGAGCCTCGCGGCTCCGTCCTGCCATAGCAAACTGCTGAATATTGGAAGAGAGCAGGGAAACCTGCTCTCTCTTCCAATATCCAAAGCGATGCTTTCCACATGGGGAGCAGCATGTCAGCTGCTCCCCATGTCGAGGCTAGCAATGCCGGCTCCCAAGGGACGTGGGGAGCCGGCGGGACTGTGAGGGATTGGGGACCCCCACAGTCCCCCAACGAGAAGGAGCCAGCCCGGGGGATGGGGTCCCGGGGCAAGTAGTGGCCCGGGAGGGGGCCACGCGGCCCCCTCCCCAAAAAAGAAAAATAAAAAAATAAAAAAATGGAAAGGCCGGCCCGGGAGATGGGGTCCCGGGGCCTTAAAATGGCCAGAGGAGGGGGCCACGCTGCCCCCTCAAAAAAATAAATATAGAGGCCATGCCCGGGGATGGGGTCCCGGGGCCAATACAGGCCCAGGGAAGGGGGCCACGCGGCCCCCTTCCCGTTTTTTTTTAAGGTAATTTAAAAAAGGGGTAAGGCCCTGGGGGATGGGGTCCCCAGGGCCCAAAAAAGAAAAAGGAAGGGGGCCACACAGCCCCCTTCAGAGAAGAAAAAAAAAAAAAGCGATCGGGCCCGCAGGCCCGCCCCTTCCTTCACCACTCTGCAAGCGCGCCCCCTGGCGCGTTTGCAGAAGAAGCAATTCCCCTTGAATACTGGGGGTCCCTGAGGGCCAACTAGCCCACCAGGTACCTCCAGTATGCGCCAGGGAGCTGCCTTGCAGAGAGGTGTACAGAGGCCACGCCCCTTTTACACCTCTCTGCAACGCAACTCTGTGGCGCTTTTGGAGGTATATGGTGGGCTAGTTGGACTCCGGGGACCCTCAGGATTCAAGGGGACTTAATCCCCCAACTTAAAACGCGCCACGGGCGCGTTTGCACAGTGGTGAAGGGAGGGCGGGGCTTCAGGTGACATGTGTGCAAACAGGCCCCGTGGCGCGTTTTAAGATGGGGAATTAAATCCCCTTCAATCCTGAGGGTCCCTGGGGGCCAACTAGCCCAACAGGTACATCCAGAATGCGCCACAGAGCTGCGTTGCAGAGAGGTGTAAAGGGGTGTGGCCTCTCTACACGTCTCTGCAACGCAGCCCCTAGCGCATATTGGAGGTTCCTGGTGGTCTAGTTGGCCCCTAGGGACCCTCAGGATTCAAGGGGACTTAATCCCCCAACTTAAAACGCGCCACGGGCGCGTTTGCAAGATGTCACCTCAGGCCCCGCCCCTCCCTTCACCATTGTGCAAATATTCCTCTAAAATCAGCCGAAATAGGAATTCCGATTTACTCACCTGTTATAAGGAGAGACCTCAGTGCTGTATCTTTCAGCCCAGTACTGGTCCTGAAAAGTAATTTTAACCGTACTTACCAGTAACTTGAATTTCCTTCCATAGGCTAACATTGACTGGTTTCACTTGGAAATTCTTCTAAGTGTGGAGTTTTGGAACTTTAAAATATTCCTCTAAAATCAGCCGAAATACGAATTCCGATTTACTCACCTGTTATCAGGAGAGACCTCAGTGCTGCATCTTTCAGCCCAGTACTGATCCTGAAAAGTAATTTTAACCGTACTTACCGGTAACTTGAATTTCCTTCATAGGCTAACATTGACTGGTTTCACTTGGAAATTCTTCTAAGTGTGGAGTTTTGGAACTTTAAAATATTCCTCTAAAATCAGCCGAAATACGAATTCCGATTTACTCACCTGTTATCAGGAGAGACCTCAGTGCTGCATCTTTCAGCCCAGTACTGATCCTGAAAAGTAATTTTAACCGTACTTACCGGTAACTTGAATTTCCTTCATAGGCTAACATTGACTGGTTTCACTTGGAAATTCTTCTAAGTGTGGAGTTTTGGAACTTTAAAATATTCCTCTAAAATCAGCCGAAATACGAATTCCGATTTACTCACCTGTTATCAGGAGAGACCTCAGTGCTGCATCTTTCAGCCCAGTACTGATCCTGAAAAGTAATTTTAACCGTACTTACCGGTAACTTGAATTTCCTTCATAGGCTAACATTGACTGGTTTCACTTGGAAATTCTTCTAAGTGTTGATTTTGAAACATACAAATATTCCTCTAAAATCAGCCGAAATCCGAATTCTGATTTACTCACCTGTTATCAGGAGAGACCTCAGTGCTGCATCTTTCAGCCCAGTACTGGTCCTGAAAAGTAATTTTAACCGTACTTACCAGTAACTTGAATTTCCTTCCATAGGCTAACATTGACTGGTTTCACTTGGAAATTCTTCTAAGTGTGGAGTTTTGGAACTTTAAAATATTCCTCTAAAATCAGCCGAAATACGAATTCCGATTTACTCACCTGTTATCAGGAGAGACCTCAGTGCTGCATGTTTCAGCCCAGTACTGATCCTCAAAAGTAATTTTAACCGTACTTACCGGTAACTTGAATTTCCTTCATAGGCTAACATTGACTGGTTTTCAGCAAAAAGTTTCAAAGTGTTGATTTTCACAAACTACAAATATTCCTTAAAAATCGACAGTATGACTTAAACGCATTCTTTCAACTGTTTACAGGAGATGCACCAGTGCTGGATCCAGGATCCAACACTGAGTAAGAAAAAGTAACGATAACAGTTTTTACCTGCTAAGTGAATTTCCTTCCATAGGATAACATTGGTGATTCTATGAGAAAAAGTTTCAAAGTGTCAACTTTTAAAATACAATAATATTCCTTAAAAATCACGACTGTAACCAAAACGCTTTTACTCAACTGTTTACAGGAGATGTCCCAGGACTGAATCTAGGATCCAGTCCTGTGGTTAGAAAAAGTAATCCATAAAGTAACTAATTGCATTTAACTAGAAATTCACATTGAGCTGAATGTTGCATTGTGTTTGAAAATGTGTTGCCCATTGCAACAACTGTAACTACTGTACTTAAAAGTCTATTGCCTATCTGCAAAGTATTTAAACTAAAGTAATTCATTAAGAAAGTATTTTTGTAATGTAATGTATAATGTAATTACAATGTAATTTAAATAATAAAATATGTAAAAAAAATTGTTTCTAAAAATGTAGTAAATCAGTATTTTAAAAATTTATATAACAATTAATACATTTAAAAATTGTCATTTACAAAACCTTTGAAATTCACTGAAAAAACCGTAGGTTTCAGACATGTTATAGTTACAAATTAGCATTTAAAAAACCTTTGAAATTCACTGAAAAAACCATAGGTTTCAGGGACGTTATAGTTACAAATTAGCATTTAAAAAACCTTTGAAATTCACTGAAAAAACCATAGGTTTTAGGGACAGTTATAGTTAGTTGGACATTGCACTCGTACAAAACCCGTGAAATTCCCCGTTATAGTTAGTCCAGCTAACTATAACTCGCGCCCCATAATGCACTGCTGATGACGTCACATATTACATCACTCATGACATGGTCAGTGACATCACTGATGACATCACTGATGACATCTCAAATGACATCACTGATGACATCACTGATGACATCATCCATGTGATAATTTCATGCATCTTCTCACACCCTAATATAACCTTTGATACACCCACTCTAAAGTACAGACTGCCATTCGCAAAACCATAGACACTCCAACACCAATAACTACATACCCACTCACTGATTCTTAGGTCTACGCACACATCCACTCACTCACCCGAACAGTCACTCATATTTACGGTCACTCAGTACAGGACTATCATATGCACTCATACTCCTATATAGACACTCAAACACCGCCACTCATCCATAGAGGTACTCACACACCTAGTCAGTCATGCAAATAATTAAACACACTACCATTTACTCACCTATACAGTTATACACACACCAGCTCACTTACTCATACAAATACTAGCACATTCTTACGCTCTTATACAATCACTGATACAAGCACACACTCATCCATACAGCCACTATCACAATCAGTCACTCTTGCTTATAGCTATTTATATACTCCAACACACATATATACTGCCTTTCACATATGTAGTTACTCACACATGTACCACTGGGACATACATTCACTCACTAACACACTCTTACACACACTTACCCACCCATACAGTCTATCACAGATGCACTCTTGAAACCATCCACCCAGTGAATCACCCACTCACACATCTATGCACAGAGTCGCACACACCCTCCCACACAAACACTCAGGCACCCATACAGATACTCACACAAGCATTCAATAACTCATATAGACACTCATGTAGCTATTCTCAAACACATGCAGCCACTTACACAGCAACAGACAGACGGATACAGACATTCACCCAGTTTAGTCACTAACCCATGCATTCAGTAAGATACGTTAAATCACTCACTTATACAGTCAGTCACGCACCTACTAAATCATCCATACAGACACTTACACACCCACTCATTCTTCAATACGTCTTTTCCTATATATATTAAAAATATTTAAACTTTACAGAAACACACAGTCACTGGATGATGTCATCAGTGATGTCATCAGTGATGTCATTTGAGATGTCATCAGTGATGTCATCAGTGATGTCACTGACCATGTCATGAGTGATGTAATATGTGACGTCATCAGCAGTGCATTGCGGGGCGCGAGTTATAGTTAGCTGGACTAACTATAACGGGGAATTTCACGGGTTTTGTACGAGTGCAATGTCCAACTAACTATAACTGTCCCTAAAACCTATGGTTTTTCAGTGAATTTCAAAGGTTTTTAAATGCTAATTTGTAACTATAACGTCCCTGAAACCTATGGTTTTTCAGTGAATTTCAAGGTTTTTAAATGCTAATTTGTAACTATAACATGTCTGAAACCTACGGTTTTTCAGTGAATATATATATATATATATTCACTGAAAAAACCATAGGTTTCATGGACGTTATAGTTACAAATTAGCATTTAAAAAACCTTTGAAATTCACTGAAAAAACCATAGGTTTTAGGGACAGTTATAGTTAGTTGGACATTGCACTCGTACAAAACCCGTGAAATTCCCCGTTATAGTTAGTCCAGCTAACTATAACTCGCGCCCCGCAATGCACTGCTGATGACGTCACATATTACATCACTCATGACATGGTCAGTGACATCACTGATGACATCACTGATGACATCTCAAATGACATCACTGATGACATCATCCAGTGACTGTGTGTTTCTGTAAAGTTTAAATATTTTTAATATATATAGGAAAAGACGTATTGAAGAATGAGTGGGTGTGTAAGTGTCTGTATGGATGATTTAGTAGGTGCGTGACTGACTCTATAAGTGAGTGATTTAACGTATCTTACTGAATGCATGGGTTAGTGACTAAACTGGGTGAATGTCTGTATCCGTCTGTCTGTTGCTGTGTAAGTGGCTGCATGTGTTTGTGAATAGCTACATGAGTGTCTATATGAGTTATTGAATGCTTGTCTGAGTATCTGTATGGGTGCCTGAGTGTTTGTGTGGGAGGGGTGTGTGCAACTCTGTGCATAGATGTGTGAGTGGGTGATTCACTGGGTGGATGGTTTCAAGAGTGCATCTGTGATAGACTGTATGGGTGGGTAAGTGTGTGTAAGAGTGTGTTAGTGAGTGAATGTATGTCCCAGTGGTACATGTGTGAGTAACTACATATGTGAAAGGCAGTATATATGTGTGTTGGAGTATATAAATAGCTATAAGCGAGAGTGAGTGATTGTGATAGTGGCTGTATGGATGAGTGTGTGCTTGTATCAGTGATTGTATAAGAGCGTAAGAATGTGCTAGTATTTGTATGAGTAAGTGAGCTGGTGTGTGTATAACTGTATAGGTGAGTAAATGGTAGTGTGTTTAATTATTTGCATGACTGACTAGGTGTGTGAGTACCTCTATGGATGAGTGGCGGTGTTTGAGTGTCTATATAGGAGTATGAGTGCATATGATAGTCCTGTACTGAGTGACCGTAAGTATGAGTGACTGTACGGGTGAGTGAGTGGATGTGTGCGTAGACCTAAGAATCAGTGAGTGGGTATGTAGTTATTGGTGTTGGAGTGTCTATGGTTTTGCGAATGGCAGTCTGTAATTTAGAGTGGGTGTATCAAAGGTTATATTAGGGTGTGAGGAGGTGCATCAGATTATCACGTGGATGATGTCATCAGTGATGTCATTTGAGATGTCATCAGTGATGTCATCAGTGATGTCACTGACCATGTCATGAGTGATGTAATATGTGGCGTCATCAGCAGTGCATTGCGGGGCGCGAGTTATAGTTAGCTGGACTAACTATAGCGGGGAATTTCACGGGTTTTGTACGAGTGCAATGTCCAACTAACTATAACTGTCCCTAAAACCTATGGTTTTTCAGTGAATTTCAAAGGTTTTTAAATGCTAATTTGTAACTATAACGTCCATGAAACCTATGGTTTTTTCAGTGAATTTCAAAGGTTTTTAAATGCTAATTTGTAACTATAACATGTCTGAAACCTACGGTTTTTCAGTGAATTTCAAAGGTTTTGTAAATGTCAATTTTTAAATGTATTAATTGTTATATAAATTTTTTCATACTGATTTACTACATTTTTAGAAACAATTTTTTTTACATATTTTATTTTTTAAATTACATTGTAATTACATTATACATTACATTACAAAAAATACTTTCTCAGAATGAATTACTTTAGTTTAAATACTTTGCACATAGGCAATAGACTTTTAAGTACAGTAGTTACAGTTGTTGCAATGGGCAACACATTTTCAAACACAATGCAACATTCAGCTCAATGTGAATTTCTAGTTAAATGCAATTAGTTACTTTATGGATTACTTTTCTAACCACAGGACTGGATCCTAGATTCAGTCCTGGGACATCTCCTGTAAACAGTTGAGTAAAAGCGTTTTGGTTACAGTCGTGATTTTTAAGGAATATTATTGTACTTTAAAAGTTCACACTTAGAAACTTTTTCTCATAGAATCACCAATGTTATCCTATGGAAGGAAATTCACTTAGAAGTTAAAAACTGTTATCGTTACTTTTTCTTACTCAGTGTTGGATCCTGGATCCAGCACTGGTGCATCTCCTGTAAACAGTTGAAAGAATGCGTTTAAGTCATACAGGCGATTTTTAGGAATATTTGTAGTTTGTGAAAATCGACACTTTGAAACTTTTCTGCTGAAAACCAGACAATGGATTCCTATGGAAGAAAATATAAGTTACTGGTAAGTACGGTTAAAATTACTTTTCAGGGTCAGTGCTGGGCTAAAAGATGCAGCACTGGGTTCTCTCCTGATAACAGGTGAGTAAATTGGAATTCGTACTTTGGTTGATTTTAGAGGAATATTATAAAGTTCCAAAACTCCACACTTAGAAGAATTTCCAAGTGAAACCAGTCAATGTTAGCCTATGAAGGAAATTCAAGTTACTGGTAAGTACGGTTAAAATTACTTTTCAGGATTAGTACTGGGCTGAAAGATGCAGCACTGAGGTCTCTCCTGATAACAGGTGAGTAAATCGGAATTCGTATTTTGGCTGATTTTAGATGAATATTTTAAAGTTCCAAAACTCCACACTTAGAAGAATTTCCAAGTGAAACCAGTCAATGTTAGCCTATGGAAGGAAATTCAAGTTACTGGTAAGTACGGTTAAAATTACTTTTCAGGACCAGTACTGGGCTAAAGATGCAGCACTGAGGTCTCTCCTTATAACAGGTGAGTAAATCGGAATTCGGATTACGGCTGATTTTAGAGGAATATTTGTATGTTTCAAAAATCAAGACTTAGAAACTTTTTCAGCAAAAGCAGGCAATGATATCCTATGGAAGGAAATTCAAGTTACTGGTAAGTACGGTTAAAATTACTTTTCAGGATTAGTACTGGGCTGAAAGATGCAGCACTGAGGTCTCTCCTGATAACAGGTGAGTAAATCGGAATTCGTATTTCGGCTGATTTTAGAGGAATATTTTAAAGTTCCAAAACTCCACACTTAGAAGAATTTCCAAGTGAAACCAGTCAATGATATCCTATGGAAGGAAATTCAAGTTACTGGTAAGTACGGTTAAAATTACTTTTCAGGATTAGTACTGGGCTGAAAGATACAGCACTGAGGTCTCTCCTTATAACAGGTGAGTAAATCGGAATTCGTATTTCGGATGATTTTAGAAGAATATTTGCACAATGGTGAAGGGAGGGGCGGGGCCTGAGGTGACATCTGTGCAAACGCGCCCCGTGGCGCGTTTTAAGTTGGGGATTAAGTCCCCTTGAATCATGTGGGTCCCTACGGGCCAACTAGCCCACCAGGAACCTCCAGTATGCGCCAGGGGCTGCGTTGCAGGAGACGTGTAGAGAGGCCACACCCCTTTTACACCTCTCTGCAACGCAGCTCTGTGGCGCTTTCTGGATGTACCTGTTGGGCTAGTTGGCCCCCAGAGACCCTCAGGATTGAAGGGGATTTAATTCCCCATCTTAAAACGCGCCACGGGGCCTGTTTGCACACATGTCACCTGAAGCCCCGCCCTCCCTTCACCACTGTGCAAACGCGCCCCGTGGCGCGTTTTAAGTCAGGGGATTAAGTCCCCTTAAATCCTGAGGGTCCCTGGGGTGCAACTAGCCCACCAGCTACCTCCATTAAGCGCCACAGAGCTGCGTTGCAGAGAGGTGTAAAAAGGGCGTGGCCTCTGTACACCTCTATGCAAGGCAGCCCCTAGCATACTGGAAGGTTCCTGGTGGGCTAGTTGGCTCGAGGACCCCAGTACTGAGCAGGAATTACTTCCCCATCTGCAAGCGCGCCAGGGCGCGTTTGCAGAGTGGTGAAGGAAGGGGCGGGGCCTGCGGGCCCGATCGTTTAAAAATAAATATATATTTTGTCCCCTGAAGGGGAGCTCTGTAGCCCCCTTCCTTTTTCCAGTTTTTATGCCCTGGGGACCCCATCCCCCAGGGCCTTACCCCTTTTTAAATTAAATATTTTTAAAAAACGGGAAGGGGCGCGTGGCCCCCTTCCCTGGGCCTGTATTGGCCCCGGGGACCCCATCCCCGGGGCATGGCCTCGGTTTTTTTTTCTTTGGAGGGGGCTGCGTGGCCCCCTCCTCAGGCCATTTATGGCCCGGGGACCCCATCCCCGGGCATGGCCTCGATTTTTTTCTTTGGAGGGGCTCGTGGCCCCCTCCTCAGGCCATTATGGCCCGGGGACCATCCCCGTGGCGGCCTTTCCGTTTTGTTTTGTTTTTTGGGGAGGGGGCCGCGTGGCCCCTCCCGAGCCACTACTGCCCCGGGGACCCCATCCCCCGGGCTGGCCCTCTCGTTGGGGACTGTGGGGGTCCCCAAACCCCCACAGTCCCGCCGGCTCCCCGCGTCCTACGGGAGCCGGCATTGCTTTACACATGGGGAGCTGCTAAGATGCAGCTCCCCATGTGGAAAAGCATATGTGCTTGGATATTGGAAGAGAGAGCAGGTTTCCTGCTCTCTCTTCCAATATCCAAAGCAGTTTGCTATGAGCAGGACGGGAGCCGCGAGGCTCCGTCCTGCCATAACAAACTACAGTGTCCCGAGGGTAGGCACCCGGGACACTGCAGGAGCCGACCCTGGGGGGTGGCGGTCCCCAGGTCCATCAAGGGCTCCAGGAGGGGGCCGTGCGGCCCCCTCCCTACATCAGCACAGCCCGGGGAGGTGGTGGTCCCGGGGCTTCGGGGTCCAAAGCGGACCCCCATTTTAATTTGTTAGTGCCCGGGGAGGTGGCGGTCCCGGGGCGTGTGGGGGCTGGAGCCCCCACACAGGTTTTAAATGGCAAAAAGAAGCCCGGGAGGTGGTGGTCCCGGGGCTGCGGGAGAGCTCAGAGCCCTCCCGCACCATTTTCAAAGAAAGCCCGGGGGTGGCGGTCCCGGGGCTTGGGGGGCCCTTGAGGCCCCCATACATAAGTTAACCCCCTCACCATGCCCCCGGGACTTGGGCCACCTGGGAGCAAAATGCAATCGAGCGCGGGAGACCGCGCTTCGATTTTCGGCAGGATTCGCGCACCCTGAGCGCATCCTGCCGATTTTTAAAAATTTTTAAATTTTTTTGCCCAGGGGTCCTTGTGGGACCCCTGAGCAAACCTAGGGAGTCAGGGTGTTTCTACCCTGCCCCCTTTGTGCGCTTTGCGCACTTGTTTCTGTCCTCGGTTCTACCGAGGGACAAAATGGCTGCCAACATTTCCTGAATCGGAATGTTGACAGCCAGCTGACAACCAATTAACATGCAGCTCGTGATCGGGACGGTGCGCGCAGGGTGCGCTGAGTGCGCGGACCCTACTCGGCCATAGATATCACTATCTTTTTACTTTTGATTTTCTCAGCAACTACTGAGACGGATTTACACCATTTAACAAAAGGGTTCTTTCTGAACCAAGAACTACCTCTTTGCCAAATTTGGTGTAATTCCGTTCAGCAGTTCAGGCTGTAGCCGTGTCTAAAGTTTCCTATGGAAAATTGCATGGGGAAACGCGTTTTGGGACCCCCCTTTTTCTCGGCCCCCGCATGCGAATCCCCGAGACTTTCAGGGTAGGAGCGGACCGGAGCGGGCCATAAAGTTTGAAAAGTTTTGCGAAGATACGTCAACCGGCAAGAGAGTTATTTCAAATAGAATGTCGCGGATTTCCTATGGATAATAGGTTGTAACTATAACTATCTACTGGCGACCGCCAGTAGATAATATATGTATATATATATATATATATATATATATATATATATATATATATATATATATATATATATATATATATATATATATATATATATATATACTTAAGATGAAGGATCACAAGAAAACAACAGCCAGCCAGAGCAAAATCTGGATCCCAAAGGATACAATGAGTCACAAAGAAATAAAATATCCAAGAAAGAAGTGACTCAAACAGATAGATTCACCAAAGAACAAAATATATTTCCACTACAACGTTTCAGCTTCCGCCTTCCTCAGGTAGTACAAGATGGTTTGCTCAGTGGCTGCACAGATGACACAGCTGAATTTTCAAAAACCATCATGAGTGAAGATTCCATTTGGAATGTGGAATCAATGCAGTCCTGAGAGCTCTTGAGATATGCAGTAATCAGGTTGTATTATCAGTAATGTTCAGTCCATCTGGATGCAGTGATTTTAAACGGTACATCCAGAAGTTTTCTCTGGAGTCCAGTAGTTCTTCCTTTGAGACATGTTCCACGGGAAAATCTTCAAATCTGATAGTAAATGATCCACAAGGTTAAAATGATTGGCTACAGGCTGGTCAATTTTCTTATTAATTATTGCCGATTTGTGGTTCCTGAATCGTGTACGGAGGTCATTCACTGTTTGGCCTACATATTGTTTTTACAGCTTTGCCGTTGGCACTGAATCACATAAATAATGCATGTTGAGCGACATGTAAGATGCTGTCTTATTCCATAGGTCCTTCTCGTAACAGAACTAGTTACTGATGATGTTTGTAAAAGGTATTCACACGTGATGCACCTTTTAGAGTCACAGCAATGAACCCCTGCATTTGTTACAACTTGCTTGAGTTCAGCTCTCACAATAAGAGATCGTAAATTTGGAGCTCTGCGGTAAGCAATGACTGGCGGTTTTGGAAAAACCTTTTGCAATTTTTCACAAGTAGACGGTAAGGAAATGTTTTTGCATTATATTTCTATAGTTGGGAGCTGATGGATGATAGTCAACCACAAATGGAGTTCTGTCACTTTTGTTTCTGCCGTTGGTATTCCAAATAAGTGCTTCTCTGGGTAACTGCAAAGACTTGTCAACTTGTTGCTGTATGATATGCAGAGGATAGCCTCGCCTTTTAAATAATGTAGCAAACTCCTGTAGATGGTCTTTACAGGTTTCCTCATTGCTGCAGATGCGTCTTATTCTGAGTGCTTGGCTGTAGATGATGCTCAGTTTAGTGTGGTGTGGGTGACATGAAGTCCAGTTTAGATACAAATGAGCATCTGTAGGCTTGTGGTACAGATCAGTTGTAATTTTTTGTTCATGAATGGTGAGTAGCACATCCAGAAAAGGGAGATGATGCTTCTGTTTAGTATTGCTGCTGGTAAATTTGATGGTAGAATGGATATTGTTGATATAAGCTGTAAATTGTTCCAATGCTCTACTTCCTGCATTCCATATTATAAATATGTCATCAATGTATCTTAGCCATACCAGTGGTTTGATGCTATAAGTAGCAAGTATACAGTTCTCTGGTTTGCCCATGAAGATATTTGCATAGGATGGAGCCATCTGAGTGCCCATGGAAGTCCCTTGTATCTGCAGATAGTGTTTACCATTGAATGTAAAATTGTTGGATTTAAGGATAACTCTTGCAAAGTTGGTAAGCACATTTGTTGATGGCTTTTTCACAGTTCTTTTATTAAGCGCTTCAGATAATGCCATAAGCCCATCCTCATGTGGTATATTGGTGTATAATGATGTAACATCAAATGTAGCCAGAAGAGTATCATCATCAAATGTGTAGGTTTGGTTTAATTTTTCAATAATCTGAAGGAAGTGACTTGATATCTTTAACAAATGATGGAAGTTCCTGTACAATGGGCTGGAGGTGCAGGTCGACAAATAAAGATAGTCTCTCAGTGGCTGTGTCATTGCCAGAGATGATGGAACGGCCAGGATTGTTCATTTTGTGAATTTTGGGAAGCATATAAAATCTCCCAGGTCTTGGTTTGGGATGAACAAGTATATCTGCTGTTGTTTCATCAATGAGGTTTAAGCTCTGCACCTTACAACCATGTTCTTAATTTCTTTTGTTTAAGTCTTCTGTGGGATCATTTTCTAAAGGTTTATAAGTGTTGGTATCCACTAGTTGTCTCATTCCTTCCTCAATATAATCACTTACTTTCAAGGCAACCACTGCACCACCTTTGTCTGCCGGTTTTATAATGACATCCATTCTCTGTTGAAGGAGGTGGAGAGCTTTTCTTTCTTCTCAGGGTAATGTTATCAAAAATCCTCTTAGGTGTTGATTCCTTGATGAGTTTGTTGATGGATAAAATGTATGTATCAAGAACAGGATTTCTACCACATTGAGGAGTCCATGATTTGGGATGGCGGAACTTCTTAAATGGATCTGGAAGGTAGCTTGGCAGACCAACATTAGAATTATTGTAAAAGTATTCTGCAAGTCTGCATCTTCTCTCGAAGGTTTTTAGGTCTCTCATCATGTTGGCCATATTATGGTCCTTCGGTACAGGACAGAAATAGAGGCCTTTGCTCAAGAGGTTCAATTCACCTGGTGATAGGAGCCCTCCAGTCAAGTCAATAACTGGGTCAGATGTCTGGAAGGGTTGTAACTGGCTGATGCTATGCAGCTTTTTTGTCTTATAAATCTTCTGTTTTTTATGCTGTTTACTCACAGGGCTTACACTGACAAGAAAATCTCCAAAAACAGAATGATTTAGGAAGTGGTGAGTTGGAAGAGGAGATATATGAAATCTTAACATATCTCTTTTTAGTTTTGCAGATTTAATTTCAATAGCATTCCTGGCAGTCATCTTTTTACTACTGCAACCCTCTGTAGTATATGTGCCACTTCAGAGTCACTTTTTGTGTTCTTTAAAAGTTCCAGTTCTTTTTGTAGCTTGGCTTTAAGCATTTGCATTTTTTGAATGGTTACTTAACTAGTTACAGTAATGTTACAGTAACTAGTTCTGTTACGAGTAGGACCTATGGAATAAGACAGCATCTTACATGCCGCTCAACATGCATTATTTATGTGATTCAGTGCCAACGGCAAAGCTGTAAAAACAATATGTAGGCCAAACAGTGAATGACCTCCGTACACGATTCAGGAACCACAAATCGGCAATAATTAATAAGAAAATTGACCAGCCTGTAGCTAATCATTTTAACCTTGTGGATCATTTACTATCAGATTTGAAGATTTTCCCTGTGGAACATGTCTCAAAGGAAGAACTACTGGACTCCAGAGAAAACTTCTGGATGTACCGTTTAAAATCACTGCATCCAGATGGACTGAACATTACTGATAATACAACCTGATTACTGCATATCTCAAGAGCTCTCAGGACTGCATTGATTCCACATTCCAAATGGAATCTTCACTCATGATGCTTTTTGAAAATTCAGCTGTGTCATCTGTGCAGCCACTGAGCAAACCATCTTGTACTACCTGAGGAAGGCGGAAGCTGAAGCGTTGTAGTGGAAATATATTTTTGTTCTTTGGTGAATCTATCTGTTTGAGTCACTTCTTTCTTGGATATATATATATATATATATATATATATATATATATATATTCACTGAAAAAACAATAGGTTTCAGGGACGTTATAGTTAGTTGGACATTTCACTCATACAAAACCATAGAAATTCCACCGTTATAGTTAGTTCAGCTAACTATAACTCGCGCCCGCAATGCACTGCTGATGACGTCACATATTACATCATTCATGACATGGTCGGCATCACGATGACATCACTGATGACATCTCAAATGACATCACTGATGACATCACTGATGACATCATCCAGTGAATGTGGTTTTCTTTAAAATTTAAATATGTATTATATATATACCAAGCTGTATTGAAGAATGAATGGATGTATAAGTGTCTGGATGGATGGATTTAGTAGGTGTGTGACTGACTGTTTAAGTGAATGATTAAATGTATCTTACTGAATACATGGGTTAGTGTCTAAAGTGTGTGAATGTCTGTATCACTCTGTCTGTTGTTGTGTAAGCTGCTGCATCGGTTAGTCAGTAGCTACATGAATGTCTATATGGGTTATTGATTAGTTGCCTGCGTATTTGTATAGGAGACTGAGTGTGTGTGTGGTTGGGTGGGGGTGTGTGACTCTGTGCATAGATGTGTGAGTGGTTGATTGACAGGGTGTATGAGTTTAAGAGTGCATGTGGAAACAGTTGTATGGGTGGGTAAGTGTGTGTATGGGCGTCTTGGTGAGTGAATCGATGTCTCAGTGCACATGTCCAGCTAAGTACATATATAAAAGGCAGTGTATGTGTGAGTTGGTGTATAGAAATGACTATACGTGAGAGTCAGTGATTGTGAGAGTGGCTGTATGTATGAGTGTATACTTGTATTAGTGATTATATAAGAGACTAAGTATGTGCTACTATCTGTATGAATAAATGAGGTGGTGTGTGTATAACTGTGTAGGTGAGTAAATGGAACTGTGATTGATTCCTTGCATGAGTGACTAGGATGAGTACATAACTGACTAGGATGAGTGCTGGTGTGTTAATGTCTATATAGGTGTATGAGTGCATTTGATAGTGTTCTATTGATCAGTGACTGCATGTATGACTGATTGTATGGGTGAATGGGTGAGATGTGTGTGTAGACCTAGGAATCACTGAGTGGGTATGTAGTAACTGGTATTAGTGTGTCAATGGTATCGAAAATGGTAGTCTGTATTTTACAGTGAGTGTATCAAAGGTTATATTAGTGTGTGAGGAGGTGCATCAGATTGTCACATGGATGATGTCATCAGTGATGTCATTTGAGATGTCATCAGTGATGTCATCAGTGATGTCACTGACCATGTCATGAATGATGTAATATGTGACGTCATCAGCAGTGCATTGCGGGCGCGAGTTATAGTTAGCTGAACTAACTATAACGGTGGAATTTCTATGGTTTGTATGAGTGAAATGTCCAACTAACTATAACGTCCCTGAAACCTATGGTTTTTTCAGTGAATTTCTAAGGTTTTTAAATGCCAATTTCTAACTATAACGTGCCTGAAACCTATGGTTTTTTCAGTGAATTTCAAAGGTTTTTAAATGCCAATTTCTAACTATAACGTGCCTGAAACCTATGGTTTTTCAGTGAATTTCAAAGGTTTTTTAAATACTAATTTCTATCTATAACGTCCCTGAAACCTATGGTTTTTTCAGTGAATTTCAATGTTTTTTTAATGCTAACTTCTAATTCTAATGTTCATTTTAACCTATAGTTTTTCCGACACCCAAGAAGGACACAACACCCACTGCCACAACCCTCAGGACCTCCCCCAGTACCACCCCTCTCCCTACTGTAATTTTTTTTATTTGTTATTTAAACTATATAATGTCTTCTTGTTTTTTAAATATTAAACAACTACATACAGTATGAAAGGGAGCCCAGCCCAGAGCCACATCTGGTTTGGACAGAGAGGATTGAAGTGGCACCAATTGTTGCCTTTGGTTAAAACCTGTTTGCATCTCCAACACCCTGACCTCATGATTGTGCACTGTGGTGGAAACGACCTAGGCACATTGACTGGTGTAGGTTTGGAAATGCTATTGAAAGACACCTTTCGACAATTGATGTTGCTTTTGCCTCAAACTGTCTTTGTATATTCCAATATATGCCAAAGACAGAAGTGGAAATGGTCAAACCAATTTTGTCCTCAGATTGAAAAATCTAGGAAGAATGTCAACAAGGCTGTGTCTGCATACCTCAGAGACCATAGAATGGGGTCGATCTACAACAACAACATACGTTTTGATATGGCTGATATCTACAGAAATGATGGAGTACACTTCACAGATCAGGGAAATCGAGTTTTTCTGAATAACCTGAAGCTGTGCATCCTCACTTATATGTAGCTCCAACTAATAAACACAAGGGCTCTTTTTAGAGCCGCCTTATATTCCCAATATCGGTTCGCAGAGTGACAGCTGCGATCCGGCTAGCACAGGGAGACCTGCGGGCCGTCGGGCAGGCTCGCAGAGGGAGAGCTGCGGGCCATCGGCTCGGCTCGCACAGGGAGAGCTACGGGCCGTCGGCTCGCAAACGCACACCAGCGTGCTGGCTCGCAGAGGGAGAGCTCGGGTCTAACTCGCAAGGGGACACCAACGGGCCAATGGCCCTGCTAGCAGAGACACACCTATCACCTAACGGACTGGCTCGCACATGTACAGCTAGGGACACGACGGCTCGCAGACGCAGACCTGCGAACCGACGGACTGGTACTGTTTTATGCTTTAGGGTAGTACAGTGGTGTTTGTGTACTGTAGGGGGTTCGTGCTGGAGGTAGCGTTTTAGGGTTTAAGGTAGTGCAGTGGTGTTTGGTTTCGGTAGTGTAAGAATCGTGCTGGAGGTAGTCTTTTAGAGTTTACGACAATGCAGTAATGTTTGGGTAGTGTAAGGGGTCATGCTGGGAGTACTGTTTTGGGGTTTAGGGTAGTGCAGTGGTGTTTGTGTAGTGTAGGGAGTCATGCTGGGATTAATGTTTTAGGGTTTACGGCAGTGCAGTGGTGTTTGGGTAGTGTAGGGGGTCATGCTGGGAGTAGTGTTTTAGGGTTTACGGCAGTGCAGTGGTGTTTGTGTAGTGTAGGGGGTTGTGCTGAGAGTAATGTTTTAGGATTTAGGGTAGCACAGTGGTGTTTGTGTACTGTTTGGGGGTTCATGCTGGGGGTAGCGTTTTAGGGTTTAAAGTAGTGTAGTGGTGTTTGGGTAGTGTAAGAATCGTGCTGGAGGTAGTGTTTTAGAGTTTACGAAAATGCAGTGGTGTTTGGGTAGTGTAAGGGGTCATGCTGGGAGTAGTGTTTTAGGGTTTAGGGTAGTGCAGTGGTGTTTGTGTAGTGTAGGGGGTCGTCCTCGGAGTAGTGTTTTAGTGTTTACGGTACTGCAGTGGTATTTTTGTACTGTAGGGGGTCGTGCTGGGGTAGTCTTTTAGGGTTTAGGGTAGAACAGTGGTGTTTGGGTAGTGTAGGGGGTCGTGCTGGGGGTAGTGTTTTAGGGTTTAGGGTAGTGCAGTGGTGTTTGTGTTGTGTAGGGGGTCATGTTGGGAGTAGTGTTTTAGGGTTTAGGGTAGTCTAGTGGTGTTTGGGTAGTGTAGGGGTCGTGCTGGGGATAGTGTTTTAGGATTTAGGGTACTGCAGTAGTGTTTGCGTAGTGTAAGGGGTCCTGCTAGGGGTAGTGTTTTAGGGTTTACGACAATGCAGTGGTGTTTGGGTAGTGTAGGGGGTTGTGCTGGGGTAGTATTTTAGGGTTTAGGGTAGTGCAGTGGTGTTTGGGTAGGGGTCGTGCTGGGGGTAGATTTAGGGTTTACGGTAGTGCAGTGGTGTTTGGGTAGTGTAGGGGATCGTGCTGGGGGTAGTGTTTTAGAGTTTACGACAGTGCAGTGGTGTTTGGGTAGTGTTTGGGTAGTGTAGGGGATCGTACCGACAGACTGACTCACAGAGCTCCGAGCCGACGGACGGGCTTCTAAAGGCATAGCCGCGACCTGGTGATATGAAGAGAAGCAGCATGAAAGGCATATCTCACACAGACACAGATGCCAGTGTTGCCTCGCAGAGGTAAAACTACGAACCCAATGGCTTCTACACGGAGAGATGCGAGCTGACGGAGTAAATCACAAAATGGCTGCCAACACTTCCTGGTTTCAACCATTCACAGCCAATAAGCCGCAAGCTGGTGCTTGTAACCCCTCAGCCAATCACATGTCAGAATTCTCAGATATCGATATCTGTAAAATGTGATATTTCTCAAAAACTACTGAACGGATTTACACCATTTAAACAAAAGCGTGCTTTCTGGACCATCACCTTTCTCCCTGCCAAATTTGGCGTAATTCCGTTCAGCAGTTTCACCTGTAGTCTTCAAATTCTAAAAAGGAAATAGAAGGTGCACTCGTTGTGAAGTCAATACACGACGTCGAAATCTGTTCCAGAATTACTTCTTTTTATTCAATCAATCTTTTTTAAAACTGGCACACAGCCAACGCGTTTCGTTCCCTATTTTTGCCAGAGGGAACTTCGTCAGGGCTCCTATAAAGTAAATATGTCAATGACGAAATATGTCAATGACGAAATTGGACCTCATCGGGCATAAAATAGCCACGCAAACAGTATGGTTGGTGAGTTGGCAGTCCTGACCTTAGCATGCCGCTTGAGGATAAGACGCTACCTTATTAATTGATACAACATGACTTTTTATTTATAAAGTCTCTTGACGAACAATTATTATTTGGACCTTTTCTTCACTTCGACTGCACCACATAGGATAATTCTTAAGTCCAATATTCTGAGGCGTGAGAACTCACCAACCATACTGTTTGCGTGGCTATTTTATGCCCGATGAGGTCCAATTTCGTCATTGACATATTTACTTTATAGGAGCCCTGACAAAGTTCCCTCTGGCAAAAATTGGGAGCGAAACGCGTTGGCTGTGTGCCAGTTTTAAAAGATTGATTGAATAAAAGAAGTAATTCTGGAACAGATTTCGACGTCGTGTATTGACTTCTAGCGAGTGCACCTTCTATTTCCTTTTAGAATTTGGCTACTACTGACACCTCCGGACGGCGGGTGTAGGAAGTGTTTGCACCATTTTTTGAATTTATCTGTACATGAGGACTGGATGTGCTTGACCTTGGTCTGCCGTCTCTCCTTTTTCTGTTGTTCACCTGTAGTCTTCTGTAAAGTTTCGTATGGAAATTGCATGCAGAAAACACATTTTAGGACCCTCTTTTTTCTCAGCCCCTCCTACACCATTCACCCCCAAACTTTCAATATAAGAGCTAATCAAAAAAAGAGAAACTTTTTGGATAATTTCATAAAGATTCGTCAAACAACACCAAAGTTACAAGCACATAGAAGGCTCCAGAAGGGGGGCCGCGCAACCCCCCTCCCAACATGAGCGAAGCCCGGGGCTGCGTGGACCCCAGTGCACCCCCGCAACCCCTGCGAGCCCCTGCTATTATTTTTTAAGAAATACCCCCGGAACCTAGCCCACCCAAGGGCCTCATTAAAATGAAACACGAGAGTCCGCGACCCCAGCGCACATTTTTTTTATTTTTATTTTTTATTTTTTTAAATGATTTTTTGGTCCCTGAGCAGGCCTAGGGGGTCAGGGTTTTTCTACCCTGCCCCCTTCTCTTGTTTTATACCTTTGTTTCTCCATTTTCGGGTGACTCGCTTCTACCGAGCCACAAGATGGCTGCCAACACTTCCTGGTTTGGACTACTAGCAGCCAATCACAGTGAAGCTCGCACACGCGACTTAGGCTCTGCCCAGATATTGAAACTTTTATTTTTTAATTTCTCAGCAACTACTGAATGGATTTACACCATTTTTAAAAAGGTCGCTTTCTGACCCCAGCACTACCTTTCTGCCAAATTTGGAGTAATTCCGTTCAGTAGTTTCGGCTGTAGCCTTGCACAAAGTTTCCTATGGGAAATTGATTTTTTGACTCTTATTTTTTGAATTTCTCAAAAACTACTGAACGGATTTACACAATTTAAAAAAGGTCGCTTTCTGAACCAAGCTGTACCATTTTGCCAAATTTGGGGAAATTCCGTTCTGCAGTTCGGGCTGTAGCTCGTCGCACAATTTCCTATGGAAATTAACATGGAGAAAACGAGTTTTAAGACCCCCATATTTTCTCAGCCCCCGCTTGACGAATCACCCCCAAACTTTCAGGATAGGAGCTGACCTGGATAGACTTTTCTTTGGGAGAATTTCAGGAAGATTCGTCAAACGACGACAAAGTTATTAGCAAATCAAAAATGCTTTTCCTATGGAAACTAGGTTCTAACTATAACTACCTACTGGCGACCGCCAGTAGGTAATATATATATATATATTCTGCTCCAAAGGTTGTCCACCAGGTGAGTAGCACTCGATCAGCAGCTTTGTTTATGAAAGGCAGGGACGAGGATCCGCTTGTAGAAGCTGCTCCGTAATGGAAATGCCTGACGCGTTTCGAAGCTCCATATGCTTCTTTTCAGAGGCTTGAACGGAGACAGTGTGTGCAAACGCTGAACCCACTTCGCCATTTTCATATTGCACACCCACCAATGGGAAGCTCGAATGAGACTGTGCATTGTGGGAAATGTGGTCTGGATAGCACACAAATCTTGTCCTGTATGGACCCTGCAAGTGGACTCGTCCTCAATCCTATTTGCGGCTGCTGACCCACGTAGCCCCCAAGACATTACGGGGTGGTGCACACTCCGCGGCAGGACGGCCGCGTATTACATTCTGCTCCAAAGGTTGTCCACCAGGTGAGTAGCACTCGATCAGCAGCTTTGTTTATGAAAGGCAGGGACGAGGATCCGCTTGTAGAAGCTGCTCCGTAATGGAAATGCCTTACGCGTTTCGAAGCTCCATATGCTTCTCTTCAGAGGCTTGAACGGAGACAGTGTGTGCAAACGCTGAACCCACTTCGCCATTTTCATATTGCACACCCACCAATGGGAAGCTCGAATGAGACTGTGCATTGTGGGAAATGTGGTCCGGATAGCACACAAATCTTGTCCTGTATGGACCCTGCAAGTGGACTCGTCCTCAATCGAAGGATTTCGAAGTAAGAAACTTCTTTTTCAAAGGCGATGACGGTCATCATGTGAAGATTAGTAAATACCCAGCTCCGTGGCCCCCAGTTATAACGGAGTGGTGCTCTTCGGCAGCAGCTCCAACAGCAGCTTGAGGTCGCAGACCTTTATTCAGTTTAAATGACACCGACGAGCCCGTCTGCTGATGCTCATACAAGGGCTTTGAACATTTCCGACACTATTAATTATTGTGCACCCATCTAGGGAAATTAACTCCTCTGCCACTTTTTGACCGTCATCGCCTTTGAAAAAGAAGTTTCTTCCTTCGAAACGCGTCAGGCGTATTCATGATGGATCAGCTGTGAATGGATTCGGCATGTCGGGTGTCGTTTAAATTGAATAAAGGTCTGCGACCTCAAGCTGCTGTTGGAGTGCTTTTCACCCGGTGGGCAACCTTCGAGCATGACATTTATGGCGGCAGCCCTGCTGCCGAAGAGCACCACCCCATTATAACTGGGGGCCACGGAGCTGGGTATTTACTAATCTTCACATGTGGGAGCAGCAGCCAAGGATATAAACGAGCCCGTCTGCTGAGTCTCATACAAGGGCTTTGAACATTTCCGACACTTTTAATTATTGTGCACCCATCTAGGGAAATTAACTCCTCTGCCACTACAAATCCCAGAATGCCTCACGCATGTTCTCTAATGGAGCAGCCCATTTGGGGGCGTGACAAGAATGGACAACTTAACATCCTGGGCGGTGTCAGATTACACACTTTTTGACCGTCATCGCCTTTGAAAAACAAGTTTCTTACTTTGAAACGCGTCATGCGTATTCATGATGGATCAGCTGTAAATAGATTCGGCATGTCGGGTGTCGTTTAAACTGAATAAAGGTCTGCGACCTCAAGCTGCTGTTGGAGTGCTTTTCACCCGGTGGGCAACCTTTGAGCATGACGTTTATGGTGGCAGCCCTGCTGCTGAAGAGAACCACCCCGTTATAACTGGGGGCCACGGAGCTGGGTATTTACTAATCTTCACATGTGGGAGCGGCAGCCAAGGATATAAACGAGCCCGTCTGCTGAGGCTCATACAAGGGCTTTGAACATTTCCGACACTTTTAATTATTGTGCACCCATCTAGGGAAATTAACTCCTCTGCCACTACAAAGCCCAGGATGCCTCACGCATGTTCTCTAATGGAGCAGCCCATTTGGGGGCGTGACAAGAATGGACTACTTAACATCCTGGGCGCTGTCAGATTACGTACTTTTTGACCGTCATCGCCTTTGAAAAAGAAGTTTCTTACTTCGAAACGCATCAGGCGTATTCATGACGGATCAGCTGTGAATGGATTCGGCATGTCGGGTGTCGTTTAAACTGAATAAAGGTCTGCGACCTCAAGCTGCTGTTGGAGTGCTTTTCACCCGGTGGGCAACCTTCGAGCATGACGTTTATGGCGGCAGCCCTGCTGCCGAAGAGAACCACCCTGTTATAACTGGGGGCCACAGAGCTGGGTATTTACTAATCTTCACATGTGGGAGCAGCAGCCAAGGATATAAACGAGCCCGTCTGCTGAGGCTCATACAAGGGCTTTAAACATTTCCGACACTTTAAATTATTGTGCACCCATCTTGGGAAATTAACCCCTCTGCCACTACAAAGCCCAGGATGCCTCACGCATGTTCTCTAATGGAGCAGCCCATTTGGGGGCGTGACAAGAATGGACTACTTAACATCCTGGGCGGTGTCAGATTACGCACTTTTTGACCGTCATCGCCTTTGAAAAAGAAGTTTCTTACTTCGAAACGCGTCAGGCGTATTCATGATGGATCAGCTGTGAATGGATTTGGCATGTCGGGTGTCGTTTAAACTGAATAAAGGTCTGCGACCTCAAGCTGCTGTTGGAGTGCTTTTCACCCGGTGGGCAACCTTCAAGCATGACATTTATGGCGGCAGCCCTGCTGCCGAAGAGCACCACCCCGTTATAACTGGGGGCAACAGAGCTGGGTATTTACTAATCTTCAAATGTGGGAGCAGCAGCCAAGGATATAAACGAGCCCGTCTGCTGAGGCTCATACAAGGGCTTTGAACATTTCCGACACTTTTAATTATTGTGCACCCATCTAGGGAAATTAACTCCTCTGCCACTACAAAGCCCAGGATGCCTCATGCATGTTCTCTAATGGAGCAGCCCATTTGGGGGCGTGACAAGAATGGACTACTTAACATCCTGGGCGGTGTCAGATTACGCACTTTTTGACGGTCATCGCCTTTGAAAAAGAAGTTTCTTACTTCGAAACGCGTCAGGCGTCTTCATGATGGATCAGCTGTGAAAGGATTCGGCATGTCAGGTGTCGTTTAAACTGAATAAAGGTCAGCGACCTCAAGCTGCTGTTGGAGTGCTTTTCACCCGGTGGGCAACCTTCGAGCATGACATTTATGGCGGCAGCCCTGCTGCCGAAGACTACCTCCCCGTTAAAACTGGGGGCCACGGAGCTGGGTATTTACTAATCTTCGCATGTGGGAGCAGCAGCCAAGGATGTAAATGAGCCCTTCTGCTGAGGCTCATACAAGGGCTTTGATCATTTCCGACACTTTTAATTATTGTGCACCCATCTAAGGAAATTAACTCCTCTGCCACTACAAAGCCCAGGATGCCTCACGCATGTTCTCTAATGGAGCAGCCCATTTGGGGGCGTGTCAAGAATGGACTACTTAACATCCTGGGCGGTGTCAGATTACGCACTTTTTGACCGTCATCGCCTTTGAAAAAGACGTTTCTTACTTCGAAACGCGTCAGGCGTATTCATGATGGATCAGCTGTGAATGGATTCGGCATGTCGGGTGTCGTTTAAACTGAATAAAGGTCTGTGACCTCAAGCTGCTGTTGGAGTGCTTTTCACTCAGTGGGCAACCTTCGAGCATGAAATTTATGGCGGCAGCCCTGCTGCCGAAGAGTACCACCCCGTTATAACTGGGGGCCACGGAGCTGGGTATTTACTAATCTTCACATGTGGGAGCAGCAGCCAAGGATATAAACGAGCCCGTCTGCTGAGGCTCATACAAGGGCTTTGAACATTTCCGACACTTTTAATTATTGTGCACCCATCTAGGGAAATTAACTCCTCTGCCACTACAAAGCCCAGGATGCCTCACGCATGTTCTCTAATGGAGCAGCCCATTTGGGGGCGTGACAAGAATAGACCACTTAACATCCTGGGCGGTGTCAGATTACGCACTTTTTGTCCGTCATCGCCTTTGAAAAAGAAGTTTCTTACTTCGAAACGCGTCAGGCGTATTCATGATGGATCAGCTGTGAATGGATTCGGCATGTCGGGTGTCGTTTAAACTGAATAAAGGTCTGCGACCTCAAGCTGCTGTTGGAGTGCTTTTCACCCGGTAGGCAACCTTCGAGCATGACGTTTATGGCGGCAGCCCTGCTGCCGAAGAGAACCACCCCGTTATAACTGGGGGCCACGGAGCTGGGTATTTACTAATCTTCACATGTGGGAGCAGCAGCCAAGGATATAAACGAGCACGTCTGCTGAGGCTCATACAAGGGCTTTGAACATTTCCGACACTTTTAATTATTGTGCACCCATCTTGGGAAATTAACTCCTCTGCCACTACAAAGCCCAGGATGCCTCACGCATGTTCTCTAATGGAGCAGCCCATTTGGGGGCGTGACAAGAATGGACTACTTAACATCCTGGGCGGTGTCATATTATGCACTTTTTGACTGTCATCGCCTTTGAAAAAGAAGTTTCTTACTTCGAAACGCGTCAGGCATATTCATGATGGATCAGCTGTGAATGGATTCGGCATGTCGGGTGTCGTTTAAACTGAATAAAGGTCTTCGACCTCAAGCTGCTGTTGGAGTGCTTTTCACCCGGTGGGCAACCTTTGAGCATGACATATATATATATATATATATATATATATGGTCATTGGTCATGTGATCAAGGCCGAGGGACGGCCGAAACGCGTCATGGCGGACTAGCTTGGTGTCAATAAAGAATATCATGCACTGATTTGCGACTACGCTCGTTTTACTTTGAGGAGACTTTAATCGAGAACCAGCAATATATATATATTATCTACTGGCGGTCGCCAGTAGATAGTTATAGTTAGGACCTATTTTCCATAGGAAATCCGCGACATTCTATTTGAAATAGCTCTTGCGTCGGTTGACGAATTTTCAAACTTTATGGCCCGCTCTGTTCCGCTCCAACCCTGAAAGTTTCGGGGTGATTCGTCAAGCGGGGGCCGAGAAAAAAGGGGGGTCCCAAAACGTGTTTTCCCCATTCATTTTCCCATAGGAAACTTTAGACACGGCTACAGCCCGAACTGCTGAACGGAATTACACAAAATTTGGCAAAGAGGTAGTTCTTGGTTCAGAAAGAACCCTTTTTGTTAAATGGTGTAAATCCGTTCAGTAGTTGCGGAAAAATTAAAAAAATAAGAGTCAGAAAATCAATTTCCCATAGGAAACTTTATGCAAGGCTACAGCCCGAACTGCTGAACGGAATTACACCAAATTTGGCAAAGAGGTAGTTCTTGGTTCAGAAAGAACCCTTTTGTTAAATGGTGTAAATCCGTTCAGTAGTTGCTGAGAAAATCAAAAGTAAATACACATATATATCTGGGCGGAGCCTAACCACACATGTCATCGTGAGATCTGATTGGCTGTCAGCACTTCATCCTGGAATTGCTGGCAGCCATCTTGGGACCAATATAAATGATAGTACCGCATTGAAATGCATTGTAGTGAATCAAAGATTTTGAGGGTTACCAAAAGGAGAACTATAAAGGGTGATAACAGACTTTAGTTACATTAGAATTCATTTGTTGATGGTACCATACTAATTTCAGGAATTGTGGTGTGTTCTAAGGTGATTTTACCCTGTGAAAAACCTTCTGCTGGGATATCATGAATCATGTTTGAGAGAAAACTATTTTCACACGCTTGTCCCATACAGTTTTGGAAGGTGCTCCAGAAGCTAAAATGAGAGCATATTTTCTGTAAATTCACATTATCTTTCTCAGTCATGTGAGAATGAAGTCTGACATTCTCAGTAAAACATGTACATCCAACAAGGGCAGAGACTGTCAGTTGATTCCTTTGTGTTCTACTGCAGCTTCCCAGAGTGTTCTAAAGAACAACTAGAGCGCTAACAGCCTTACTTATGACAAAAGTATGGCACACCTGAAGCCATCTTGATTGGAATAAACTGGTAACACTTAAAACATTTAATTTAAAAAGGAACAAAATGAGGGGGTTCATCTTGTCATAGAAATTATGGTTAGTGCTCTGGAAAGAAAAATTAGGACATGTTTCAAGTGTGATCTCAAATATCTTCCTGTTATATTTCAACAGGAGCAGCCTGTCAGTTGATGCCTTTGTGTTCTACTGCAGCTTCCCAGAGTGTTCTAAAGAACAACTAGAGTGCTAACAGCCTTACTTATGACAAAAGTATGGCACACCTGAAGCCATCTTGATTGGAATAAACTGGTAACACTTAAAACATTTAATTTAAAAAGGAACAAAATGATGGGTTCATTTTGTCATAGAAATTATGGTTAGTGCTGTAGAAAGAAAAATTAGGACATGTTTCAAGTGTGATCTCAAATATCTTCCTGTTATATTTCAACAGGAGCAGCCTGTCAATTGATGCCTTTGTGTTCTACTGCAGCTTCCCAGAGTGTTCTAAAGAACAACTAGAGTGCTAACAGTCTTACTTATGACAAAAGTATGGCACACCTGAAGCCATCTTGATTGGAATAAACTGGTAACACTTAAAACATTTAATTTAAAAAGGAACAAAATGAGGGGGTTCATTTTGCCATAGAAATTATGGTTAGTGCTGTAGAAAGAAAAATTAGGACATGTTTCAAGTGTGATCTCAAATATCTTCCTGTTATATTTCAACAGGAGCAGCCTGTCAATTGATGCCTTTGTGTTCTACTGCAGCTTCCCAGAGTGTTCTAAAGAACAACTAGAGTGCTAACAGTCTTACTTATGACAAAAGTATGGCACACCTGAAGCCATCTTGATTGGAATAAACTGGTAACACTTAAAACATTTAATTTAAAAAGGAACAAAATGAGGGGTTCATTTTGCCATAGAAATTATGGTTAGTGCTGTAGAAAGAAAAATTAGGACATGTTTTAAGTGAGATCTCAAATATCTTCCTGTTATATTTCAACAGGAGCAGCCTGTCAGTTGATGCCTTTGTGTTCTACTGCAGCTTCCCAGAGTGTTCTAAAGAACAACTAGAGTGCTAACAGCCTTACTAATGTCAAAAGTATGGCACACCTGAAGCCATCTTGATTGGAATAAACTGGTAACACTTAAAAACATTTAATTTAAAAAGGAACAAAATGATGGGGTTCATTTTGCCATAGAAATTATGGTTAGTGCTGTAGAAAGAAAAATTAGGACATGTTTCAAGTGTGATCTCAAATATCTTCCTGTTATATTTCAACAGGAGCAGCCTGTCAATTGATGCCTTTGTGTTCTACTGCAGCTTCCCAGAGTGTTCTAAAGAACAACTAGAGTGCTAACAGTCTTACTTATGACAAAAGTATGGCACACCTGAAGCCATCTTGATTGGAATAAACTGGTAACACTTAAAACATTTAATTTAAAAAGGAACAAAATGAGGGGGTTCATTTTGCCATAGAAATTATGGTTAGTGCTGTAGAAAGAAAAATTAGGACATGTTTTAAGTGAGATCTCAAATATCTTCCTGTTATATTTCAACAGGAGCAGCCTGTCAGTTGATGCCTTTGTGTTCTACTGCAGCTTCCCAGAGTGTTCTAAAGAACAACTAGAGTGCTAACAGCCTTACTAATGTCAAAAGTATGGCACACCTGAAGCCATCTTGATTGGAATAAACTGGTAACACTTAAAAACATTTAATTTAAAAAGGAACAAAATGAGGGGTTCATTTTGCCATAGAAATTATGGTTAGTGCTGCAAAAAGAAAATGTAGTGCATGTTTTAAGTGAGATCTCAAATCCTCTTCTATTTCATTAGAAAATTCTGACATGCAGACTGAAACAATCACTTTCAATACCAGCAGTAGACTTCCAGTTAACTCCTTGGTGAGCAGTAGCTTTACTACAGTGATCTAATGAACAACTAGAGTGCTAACATTCTGAATTTATGGCAAATGTGTGACACATCTGAATGCCTTCTTGATGGAATCAAAGTAAAAAACTGAAAGCATTTCCTACTGAGGAGACTGCAGTAAATGAGGAAATTAGGAAACTTCATAACAAAGAAGTCTTCCAAGATGGCCACCAGTGAAAAAGAGCCCAAATGTAGCACAAATATTACCCAGATGTAGCCCACATATAGCCCAATGACAAAAGTGTGAAAAACACTTTTTATGTTTAGTTTGTTTGCAGTTTTATGTAGTGCAGACTGGTCAGGTATTGGAGCGTTGCATCTTAAAACATGACCCCCTACACTACAAAAACACCACTGCACTACCCTAAACCCAAAAACACTACCCCCAGCACGACCCCCTACACTACACAAGCACCACTGCACTATCCTAAACCATAAAACACTACCCCCAGCATGACCCCTACACTACACAAACACCACTGCACTACCCTAAACCCTAAAACACTACCCCAACACCACTGCACTAAACTAAATGCTAAAACACTACCCCCAGCACGACCCCCTACACTACCCAAACACCACTGCCCTACCCTAAAACATGACACCCTACACTACACAAACACCACTGCACTACCCTAAACCCTAAAACACTACCCCCCGCATGACCCCTACACTACACAAGCACCACTGCACTGCCCGAAACCCTGAAACACTACCCCCAGCACGACCCCCTACACTACACAAACACCACTGCACTACCTTAAACCCTAAAACACTACCCCCAGCACGACCCCCTACACTACCCAAACACCACTGCACTAACCTAAATCCTAAAACACTACCCCCAGCACAACCCCTACACTACCCAAACACTACTGCACTACCTTAAAACATGACCCCTACACTACACAAACACCACTGCACTACCCTAAACCCTAAAACACTACCCCCAGCACGACCCCTACACTACACAAGCACCACTGCACTACCCTAAACCCTAAAACACTACCCCCAGCACGACCCCCTACACTGCCCGAACACCACTGCACTGCCCTAAACCCTGAAACACCAACCCTAGCATGACCCCCTACACTGCCCAAACACCACTGCACTGCCCTAAACCCTGAAACACCACCCCCTTCACGACCCCCTACACTGCCCTAACACCACCGCACTGCCCTAAACCCTGAAACACCACCCCCAGCACGCCCCCTACACTGCCCGAACACCACTGCACTGCCCTAAACCCTGAAACACTACCCCCAGCAAGACCTCCTACACTGCCCGAACACCACTGCACTGCCCTAAACCCTGAAACATCACCCCCAGCAAGACCCCCTACACTGCCCGAACACCACTGCCCTAAACCCTGAAACACCACCCCCAGCACGACCCCCTACACTGCCCGAACACCACTGCACTGCACTGCCCTAAACCCTGAAACACCACCCCCAGCACGACCCCTACACTGCCCGAACACTACTGCACTGCCCTAAACCCTGAAACACCATCCCCAGCACGACCCCCTACACTGCACGAACACCACTGCTCTGCCCTAAACCCTGAAACACTACCCCCAGCAAGACCCCCTACACTGCCCGAACACCACTGCACTGCCCTAAACCCTGAAACATCACCCCCAGCAAGACCCCCTACACTGCCCGAACACCACTGCCCTAAACCCTGAAACACCACCCCCAGCAAGACCCCCTACACTGCCCGAACACCACTGCACTGCCCTAAACCCTGAAACACCAGCCCCAGCATGACCCCTACACTGCCCGAACACCACTGCACTGCCCTAAACCCTGAAACACCACCCCCTGCACGACCCCCTACACTGCCCGAACACCACTGCACTGCCCTAAACCCTAAAACACCACCCCCAGCACGACCCCCTACACTGCCCGAACACCACTGCACTGCCCTAAACCCTGAAACACCACCCCCTGCACGATCCCCTACACTGCCCGAACACTACTGCACTGCCGTAAACCCTGAAACACCACCCCCAGCACGACCCCCTACACTGCACGAACACCACTGCACTGCCCTAAACCCCTAAACACTACCCCCAGCAAGACCCCCTACAATGCCCGAACACCACTGCACTGCCCTAAACCCTGAAACATCACCCCCAGCAAGACCCCCTACACTGCCCGAACACCACTGCCCTAAACCCTGAAACACCACCCCCAGCAAGACCCCCTACACTGCCCGAACACCACTGCACTGCCCTAAACCCTGAAACACCACCCCCAGCATGACCCCCTACACTGCCCGAACACCACTGCACTGCCCTAAACCCTGAAACACCACCCCCAGCACGACCCCCTACACTGCCCGAACACCACTGCACTGCCCTAAACCATGAAACACCAGCCCCAGCACGACCCCCTACACTGCCCGAACACCACTGCACTGCCCTAAACCCTGAAACACCACCCCCAGCACGACCCCCTACACTGCCCGAACACCACTGCACTGCCCTAAACCCTGAAACACCAGCCCCAGCACAACCCCGTACACTGCCCAAACACCACTGCACTGCCCTAAACCCTGAAACAGCAGCCCCAGCACGACCCCTACCCTGCCCGAGCACCACTGCACTACCCTAAACCCTCAAACACCAGCCCCAGCATGACCCCCTACACTGCCCGAACACCACTGCACTGCCCTAAACCCTGAAACACCACCCCCAGCAAGACCCCCTACACTGCCCGAACACCACTGCACTAAAGCCTGAAACACCACCCCCAGCAAGACCACCTACACTGGCTGAACACCACTGCACTGCCCTAAACCCTGAAACACCACCCCTGCACGACCCCTACACTGCCCGAACACCACTGCACTGCCCTAAACCCTGAAACACCACCCCCTGCACGATGCCCTACACTGCCCGAACACCACTGCACTGCCCTAAACCCTGAAACACCACCCCTCAGCACGACACCCTACACTGCCCGAACACCACTGCACTGCCCTAAACCCTGAAAAACCACCCCCAGCACGACCCCCTACACTGCCCGAACACAACTGCACTGCCCTAAACCCTGAAACACCACCCCCTGCACGACCTCCTACACTGCCGGAACACCACTGCACTGCAATAAACCGTGAAACACCACGCCCAGCACGACCCCCTACACTGCCCGAACACCACTGCACTGCCCTAAACCCTGAAACATCAACCCCAGCAAGACCCCCTACACTGCCTTAACACCACTGCCCTAAACACTGAAACACCACCCCCTACACTGCACGAACACCACTGCACTGCCCTAAACCCTGAAACACCACCTCCAGCAAAACCCCCTACACTGCCTGAACACCATTGCTCTGCCCTAAATCCTGAAACACTAGCCCCAGCACGACCCCCTACACTGCCCGAACACCACTGCACTGCCCTAAACCCTGAAACACCACCCCCAGCATGACCCCCTACACTGCCCAAACACCACTGCACTTGCCCTAAACCCTGAATCACCAGCCCCAGCATGACCCCCTACACTGCCCGAACACCACTGCACTGCACTAAACCCTGAAACACCAGCCCCAGCACAACACCCTACACTGCCTGAACACCACTGCACTGCCCTAAACCCTGAAACACCAGCCCCAGCACGACCCCTACACTGCCCGAACACCACTGCACTGCCCTAAAGCATGAAACACCAGCCCCAGCACGACCCCCTACCCTGCCCGAACACCACTGCACTGCCCTAAACCCTGAAACACCACCCCCAGAACGACCCCCTTTACTGCTTGAACTCAACTGCACTGCCCCAGACCCTGAAACACCACCCCCAGCACGACCCCCTACACTGCCCAAACACCACTGCCCTAAACCCTGAAACACCACCCCCTGCACGACCCCCTACACTGCCCGAACACCACTGCACTGCCCTAAACCCTGAAACACCACCCCCTACACTGCCCGAACACCACTGCACTGCCCTAGACCCTGAAACACCACCCCCAGCACGACCCCCTACACTGCCCGAACACCACTGCACTGCCCTAAACCCGAAAACACCACCCCCAGCATTACCCCCTATACTGCCCAAACACCACTGCACTGCCCTAAACCCTAGAACACTACCCCCAGCATGACCCCCTACACTAACCGAACACCACTGCACTACCCTAAACCCTAAAATACTACCCCCAGCACAACCCCCTACACTACCCGAACATGACTGCACTGCCCTAAACCCTCAAACACTCCCCCAGCACGACCCCCTACATTACCCGAACACCACTGCACTGCCCTAAACCCTATAACACTCCCCCAGCACGACCCCCTACACTACCCGAACACCACTGCACTGCCCTAAACCCTAAAACACTCCCCGCAGCACGACCCCTACACTACCCAAACACCACTGCACTGCCCTAAACCCTAAAACACTACCCCCGCATGACTCCCTACACTACCCAAAGACCACTGCACTACCCTAAACCCTAAAACACGACCTCCTACACTACACAAACACCACTGCACTACCCTAAACCCTAAAACACTACCCCTACACTACACAAACACCACTGCACTACCCTAAACCCTAAAAACTACCCCAGCACGAACCACTACACTACCCAAACACCACTGCACTACCCTAAACCCTAAAAACTACCCCCAGCAGTACCCCTACACTACCCAAACACCACTGCACTACCCTAAACCCTAAAACACTACCCCCAGCAGTACCCCCTACATTACCCAAACACCACTGCACTACCCTAAATCACTACCCCCAGCACGACCCCCTACACTACCCAAACACCACTGCACTACCCTAAAACACTACCCCCAGCACGACCCCTACACTACCCAAATACCACTGCACTACCCTAAACCCTAAAACACTCCCCCAGCACAACTCCCTACACTACCCAAACACCACTGCACTACCCTAAACCCTAAAACACTCCCCCAGCACAACTCCCTACACTACCCAAACACCACTGCACTACCCTAAACCCTAAATCTACCCCCAGCATGACCCCCTACACTACACAAACACCACTGCACTACCCTAAACCCTAAAACACTACCCCCAGCACGACCCTCTTCACTACCTAAACACAACTGCACCATTTGTTACAGGCGTTGCAACGCAGACCTGTGGTGCTTACTGGAAGTACCTAGTGGGCTAGTTGGGCCCCAGGGACCCTCAGGATTCAAGGTGACCTAATCCCCCAACTTAAAATGCACCACGGGGCGCGTTTGCACAGTGGTGAAGGGAGGGGGCGGGGCATCAGGTGACATGTGCGCAAACACGCCCTGTGGTGCGTTTTAAGTTGGGGAATTAATTCCCTTTGAATCCTGAGGGACCCTGGGGCCAACTAGCCCACCAGGTACCTTCAGTAAGCACAACAGAGTTGCGTTGCAGAGAGGTGAAAAAAGATGCGTGGCCTCGGAACGCCTCTCTGCAACTCAGCTCTGTGGTCCTAACTGTAGGTACCTGGGGGTCTAGTTGGGCCCCAGGGACCCTCAGAATTCAAGGGGACTTAATCCCGCAACTTAAAACGTGCCACGGGGTGCGTTTGCACACATGTCACCTCAGTGGTGAGTTCCCTTCACCACTGTGCAAACGCGCCCTGTAGCACATTTTAAGAGGTAGTTTTAATCCCCCTGCCCTATTATGTACTAGGGACTTGCAGAGGAGGTCATGCTAATCACAGGGGTACCCCAACGCATAGTGTTCCCTAGTGTATGTAGGTGTTTTCACTGTATTCTAATTGTTTTTTAGCATAGCACTGGCTCTGGTTAGTCAGAGTCAGTTACCACCAGTACCCGTCTGAAAAAGTTGTGGGCACAGGATGATTTTGCAACAAGGCCTCTTTCTGCTCCTCTGTTGGTTCTTTCTGCACATCTTTTGCTTCTTTCTGTGCGTTTTTTCTTCTTTCTTCACATGTCCTACCTCTGTAGGCATAGTTAGAAACTAGCATTTAAAAAAACCTTTGAAATTCACTTAAAAAATCATAGGTTTCAGGCACGTTATAGTTAGAAATTAGCATTTAAAAAACCTTTGCAATTCACTGAAAAAACCATAGGTTTCAGACACGTTATAGTTAGAAATTAGCATTTAAAAAACCTTTGAAATTCACTGAAAAAACCATAGGTTTTAGGGACAGTTATAGTTAGTTGGACATTTCACTCGTACAAAACCATAGAAATTCCCCGTTATAGTTAGTTCAGCTAACTATAACTCGCGCTCCGCAATGCACTGCTCATGACGTCACATATTACATCACTCATGACATGGTCAGTGACATCACTGATGACATCACTGATGACATCTCAAATGACATCACTGATGACATCATCCATGTGATAATTTCATGCATCTTCTCACACCTAATATAACTTTTGATACACCCACTCTAAATTACAGACTGCCATTCTCAAAACCATAGACACTCCAACACCAAAACTACATACCCACTCACTGATTCTTAGGTCTACACACACATCCACTCACTCACCCGTACAGTCACTCATACTTAGTCACTCAGTACAGGACTATCATATGCACTCATACACCTATATAAACACTCACACACCGCCACTCATCCATAGAGGTACTCACACACCTAGTCAGTCATGCAAAAACGTAATCACGCACCCATTTACTCACCTATACAGTTATACACACACCAGCTCACTTACTCATACAAATACTAGCACATTCTTACGCTCTTATACAATCACTGATACAAGTACACACTCATCCATACAGCCACTCTCACAATCACACACTCTCACTTATAGCCATTTATATACTCCAACACACATATATACTGCCTTGCACATATGTAGTTACTCACACATGTACCACTGAGATATACATTCAATCACTAACACACCCATACACACACTCACCCACCCATACAGTCCATCACAGATGCACTCTTGAAACCATGCACCCAGTGAATCACCAACTCACACATCTATGCACAGAGTCACACACACCCCACCCACACAAACACTCAGGCACCCATACAGATACTCAGACAATCAATCAATAACCCATGTAGACACTCATGTAGCTATTCAGAAAGCCATGCAGCCGCTTACAAACCAACAGACAGACGGATACAGACATTCACACAGTTTAGTCACTAACCCATGCATTCAGTAAGATACATTTAATCACTCACTTGTAGAGTCAGTCACTCACGTACTAAATCATCCATTCAGACACTTATACACCCACTCATTCTTCAATATGCCTTTCCCTAAATATATTAAACATATTTAAACTTTACAGAAACACACAGTCACTGGATGATGTCATCAGTGATGTCATCAGTGATGTCATTTGAGATGTCATCAGTGATGTCATCAGTGATGTCACTGACCATGTCATGAGTGATGTAATATGTGACGTCATCAGCAGTGCATTGCGGGGCGCGAGTTATAGTTAGCTGAACTAACTATAACGGGGAATTTCTATGGTTTTGTACGAGTGAAATGTCCAACTAACTATAACTGTCCTAAAACCTATGGTTTTTCAGTGAATATACATATATATATATATATATATATATATTCACTGAAAAAACCATAGGTTTTAGGGACAGTTATAGTTTGTTGGACATTGCACTCGTACAAAACCCGTGAAATTCCCCGTTATAGTTAGTTCAGCTAACTATAACTCGCGCCCCGCAATGCACTGCTGATGACGTCACATATTACATCACTCATGACATGGTCAGTGACATCACTGATGACATCACTGATGACATCTCAAATGACATCACTGATGACATCATCCAGTGACTGTGTGTTTTCTGTAAAGTTTAAATATTTTTATATATATAGGGAAAGGCGTATTGAAGAATGAGTGGGTGTATAAGTGTCTGTATGGATGATTTAGTAGGTGCGTGACTAACTCTATAAGTGAGTGATTAAACGTATCTTACTGAATGCATGGGTTAGTGACTAAATTGGGTGAATGTCTGTATCCGTCTGTCTGTTGCTGTGTAAGTGGCTGCATGGGTTTGTGAATAGCTACATGAGTGTCTATATGAGTTATTGATTGGTTGTCTGAGTATCTGTATGGGTGCCTTAGTGTTTGTGTGGGTGGGGTGGGTGCAACTCTGTGCATAGATGTGTGAGTGGGTGATTCACTGGGTGGATGGTTTCAAGAGTGCATCTGTGATAGACTGTATGGGTGGGTAAGTGTGTGTAAGAGTGTGTTAGTGAGTGAATGTATGTCCAAGTGGTACATGTGTGAGTAACTACATATGTGAAAGGCAGTATATATGTGTATTGGAGTATATAAATAGCTATAAGCGCGAGTGTGTGATTGTGAGAGTGACTGTATGGATGAGTGTGTGCTTGTATCAGTGATTGTATAAGAGAATAAGAATGTGCTAGTATTTGTATGAGTAAGTGAGCTGGTGTGTGTATAACTGTATAGGTGAGTAAATGGCAGTGTGTTTAATTATTTGCATGACTGACTAGGTGTGTGAGTACCTCTATGGATGAGTGGCGGTGTTTGAGTGTCTATATGGAGTATGAGTGAATATGATAGTCCTGTACTGAGTGACCGTAAGTATGAGTGACTGTACAGGTGAGTGAGTGGATGTGTGTGTAGACCTAAGAATCAATGAGTGGGTATGTAGTTATTGGTGTTGGAGTGTCTATGGTTTTGCGAATGGCAGTCTGTAATTTAGAGTGGGTGTATCAAAGGTTATATTAGGGTGTGAGGAGGTGCATCAGATTATCACGTGGATGATGTCATCAGTGATGTCATCAGTGATGTCATTTGAGATGTCATCAGTGATGTCATCAGTGATGTCACTGACCATGTCATGAGTGATGTAATATGTGGCGTCATCAGCAGTGCATTGCGGGGCGCGAGTTATAGTTAGCTGAACTAATTATAACGGGGGAATTTCATGGGTTTTGTACGAGTGCAATGTCCAACTAACAATAACTGTCCCTAAAACCTATGGTTTTTCATTGAATTTCAAAGGTTTTTAAATGCTAATTTCTAACTATAACGTGCCTGATACCTATGGTTTTTCAGAGAATTTCAAAGGTTTTTAAATGCTAATTCCTAACTATAACATGTCTAAAACCTATGGTTTTTTCAGTGAATTTCAAAGGTTTTGTAAATGACAATTTTTAAATGTATTAATTGTTATATTTAGTTTTTTGATACTGATTTACTACATTTTTAAACTATTTATTTTTAGATATTTTATTTTTAAATTACATTGTAATTACATTATACATTACATTACAAAATATACTTTCTCAGAATGAATTACTTTAGTTTAAATACTTTGCAAATAGGCAATAGACTTTTAAGTACAGTAGTTACAGTTGTTGCAATGGGCAACACAATTTCAAACACAATGCAACATTGAGCTCAATGTGAATTTCTAGTTAAATGGAATTAGTTACTTTATGGATTACTTTTCTAACCACAGGACTGGATCCTAGATTCAGTCCTGGGACATCTCCTGTAAACAGTTGAGTAAAAGCGTTTTGGTTACAGTAGTGATTTTTAAGGAATATTATTGTATTTTTAAAGTTGACACTAAGAAACTTTTTCACATAGAATCACCAATGTTATCCTGTGGGAGGAAATTCACTTAGCAGGTAAGTAGTGTTATCGTTACTTTTTCTTACTCAGTGGTGGATCCTGGATCCAGCACTGGTGCATCTCCTGGAAACAGTTGAAAGAATGCGTGTAAGTCATACAGGCGATTTTTAAGGAATATTTGTAGTTTGTGAAAATCGACACTTTGAAACTTTTCTGCTGAAAACCAGACAATGGATTCCTATGGAAGGAAATTCAAGTTACTGGTAAGTACGGTTAGAATTACTTTTCAGGATCTGTACTGGGCTCCAAGATGCAGCACTGAGGTCTCTCCTGAAAACAGGTGAGTAAATTGGAATTAAGTAGTTCAGCTGATTTTAGAGGAATATTATAAAGTTCCAAAACTCCACACTTAGAAGAATTTCCAAGTGAAACCAGTCAATGTTAGCCTATGGAAGGAAATTCAAGTTACTGGTAAGTACGGTTAGAATTACTTTTCAGGATCAGTACTGGGCTCAAAGATGCAGCACTGAGGTCTCTCCTGATAACAGGTGAGTAAATCGGAATTCGTAGTTCTGCTGATTTTAGAGGAATATTTGTATGTTTCAAAAATCAACACTTTGAAACTTTTCTGCTGAAAACCAGACAATGGATTCCTATGGAAGGAAATACAAGGTACTGGTAAGTACGGTTAGAATTACTTTTCAGGGTCAGTGCTGGGGTAAAAGATGCAGCACTGGGTTCTCTCCTGATAACAGGTGAGTAAATCGGAATTCGTAGTTCGGCTGATTTTAGAGGAATATTATAAAGTTCCAAAACTCCACACACACAAGAATTTCCAAGTGAAACCAGTCAATGTTAGCCTATGGAAGGAAATTCAAGTTACTGGTAAGTACGGTTAGAATTACTTTTCAGGATCAGTACTGGGCTCAAAGATGCAGCACTGAGGTCACTCTTGATAACAGGTGAGTACATCGGAATTCGTAGTTCGGCTGATTTTAGAGGAATATTATAAAGTTCCAAAACTCCACACTTAGAAGAATTTCCAAGTGAAACCAGTCAATGTTAGCCTATGGAAGGAAATTCAAGTTACTGGTAAGTACGGTTAAAATTACTTTTCAGGATCAGTACTGGGCTCAAAGATGCAGCACTGAGGTCTCTCCTGATAACAGGTGAGTAAATCGGAATTCGTAGTTCGGCTGATTTTAGAGGAATATTTGCACAATGGTGAAGGAAGGGGTGGGGCCTGAGGTGAAATGTCTGCAAACACGCCCTGTGGCGCGTTTTAAGTTGGAGAATTAATTCCTCCTCAATCCCGAGGGTCCCTAGGGGCCAACTAGCCCACCAGATACCTCCAGTATGCGCCAGAGAGCAGCGTTGCAGAGAGGTGTTCAGAGGCCACGCCCCTTTTTACAACACTCTGCAACGCAGCTCCATGGCTCCCGTCCTGTCATAGCAAACTACAGTGTCCCGGGGGTAGGCACCCCGGGACACTGCAGGAGCCGGCCCTGGGGGGTGGTGGTCCCCAGGGCCATCAAGGGCTCCAGGAGGGGGGCCACGTGGCCCCCCTCCCTCCATTAGCAAAGCCCCGGGGAGGTGGTGGTCCCCGGGGCTCGGGGGTCCGTAACGGACCCCCATATTGAAATATTTAGTGCCCCGGGAGGTGGCGGTCCCGGGCGTGTGGAGGGCTCGAGCCCCCATACAGGTAATTCTATTTTTTTTTTAAAAGAAGCCCCGGGGGTGGCGGTCCCGGGGCTGCGGGAGGGCTGAGAGACCTCCCGCACCATTATTTTTTAAAGCCCTAGGGGTGGCGGTCCCCCATATTATTAAATAAACCCCTGCATGCCCCCGGGACTTGGCCCACCCGGGGCCATTAACTCACGAGCGCGGAGACCGCGCTCGTTTATCGGCGGGATCCGCGCACCATAAGCGCATCCCGCCGATTCTTTTTTTAAATGCTTTTTGTGCCCAGGGGGTCCTTGTGGGACCCCCTGAGTAGACCTATGGGGTCAGGGTGTTTCTACCCTGCCCCCTTTTTGCGCTTTGCGCACTTGTTTCTGTCCCTCGGTTCTACCGAGGGACAAAATGGCTGCCAACACTTCCTGATTTGGAGTGTTGACAGCCACTTGACAGCCAATTAGCATGCAGCTCGTGATCGGGAGGGTGCGCTCAGGGTGCGCATATCCGACGCGGCCATAGATATATATGTGATTTTCCTTTTGATTTTCTCAGGAACTACTGAACGGATTTACACCATTTAACAAAAGGGTTCTTTCTGAACCAAGAACTACCTCTTTGCCAAATTTGGTGTAATTCCGTTCAGCAGTTCGAGCTGTAGCCGTGGCTAAAGTTTCCTATGGGAAAATGAATGGGGAAAACACGTTTTGGGACCCCCTTTTTCTCGGCCCCGCTTGACGAATCACACCGAGACTTTCAGGAAAGGAGCGGACCGGAGCGGGCCACAAAGTTTGAAAATTTCGTGAAGATTCGTCAACCGACGCAAGAGTTATTTCAAATAGAATGTTGCGGATTTCCTATGGAAAATAGGTCCTAACTATAACTATCTACTGGCGACCGCCAGTAGATAATATATATATATATATATATATATAGATAGATAGATAGATAGATAGATAGATAGATAGATTATTTGATCTTGACCTTCCAGATAACAGTAGAATATGCCTTTTGTTTGTGAAATAAAGACGCCTCGTATAATAACCAGCATGTAGCCTCAGAACCTTATCATATTAGTTGCTGGTAAAATGTTTCATTTAAACAGAGCCCGCTCATAACTGACTTAAAGCTTCATTTATTTTCTATAGAGAACAGAAAGCACACGTATTTCAAAATGCATTATCATATTTTGTTTCTATATACTTCCTGCTTAAATTAAGTTATCTTTGCAGCTTACAGACCTTATATTCAGCTAAAATAACAGTTATTTTACCAGAAGGTTAGGAAATGAAGTCTAACTAGGATTAACTAGGATTCGAACTGTGAAAAGAATGTGCTGCGGGAAAGATTTATTCTCTCCATGATGGATGATGTGGAGAATGGCTGGATGCCCATTGGATGAAGACAAGAACAGCACAACTTTGAGTTACAGCTTATAAATGTGTTCCTAGTTTAGAAGCTTCAGATTAGGATGGAGAGAGTGATTCCTTTAGACGGAGATCTGGGAGAGAGAAGACTGGGAGACTTCATATTCCTTTAGCAAAGCAGAGATTCAGCCGGAGAGATTTGTGTGCAGGAGAGCAGATGGCAGGAGAGATTTAGGGCCTGATTATGAGTTTGGCGGTGTGAGAGCGGGCTGCCATGCCAGCGTCCCACTCCCACACCACTAAACTTGACCGTCGCTCGCCTGCCAGATTACGAGCTTCCTTGTGGTTTTGCGGGTGGTGCTTTGGCGGTCCCGCGGCGGTGCAGTTCTAAGGCTCATAAGTGAGCCTTTTAACTACAGTGCCAAGGGAGCCCCAAAGCATGTTCTTGCATATGCAGTCCATGCCGTGCAGGAACTGGGGTGCATGCACACAGGGGGACATGCCATGTGCCCCCCTGCATGCACCCCCATGCACAGGGGCACCAGGGGGCCCTGTAGGGCCCTCTTACTTTCTAGACCACCATACTTTTCATGGTGGGATCCCCTCCATGAAAAGTGTGGAGGTCAGGAAAGTCGTAATATGCTTTGTGGTGCCGCAGCAGCACCGCCAGCAAATTGCTGCCCCAGACCACCACCGCTGATGGATCGTTGCAGTGGTCTCATGGTGTTCCCGACCACCGAAGTTATAATACGGTAGTCGGACCACCGGTCCGGCGATAGCCACCAAGCCAATGCGTGTTTGGGGGTCCTATGAACCGGCAAACTCGTAATTAGGCCCTTAGTACGAAGGAGAGCAGAGGCAGAGCAGAAACATCAGGCTGTGTTCTTCTGACTTTTATTAAAACCCAAGCTTAATGATTTGACTAAATTGGTTTTGCCAAGGCTTATTGCTCTTTGCTTTATTTTCTCTTTATGGGAAACTCTGAAAATATTAGTTATTGATTTTTTAGCTTCATCCTAATTTTACTCTTGCCTTTATTTTTGAGCTCTTCATGGGTTCCGACGGATATTATTTGCGCCCCATTTCTTAGAATAAGGACTTTTTCATTTATGGAACATGCTGTATGTACATTATAATATGACCTATACTAACTTTATTTTTCTATTATCAAGTCTGTAACCTGATTGATATTTGACTAATGAATAAAGAATCAGAGAATCTTAAACTTAAATTATAAAATAAAACCCTTTAAAACTACTCACAGACTCTCATTATTGACGAAAACATATATTTCAAATTGATTAATTGCTTGTGTTTGTGAAGGAGCTCCTTTGGTCAAAATATGGTGACCAAGGTCCGTCACCTCAAGAATAGATATTGGCATGGAAAAGGTTGGTGTTAATTGATGGTAATTGCTCCACAATTATTACATTTTCCAGAGAGAGATTTCTGTGAGATTTTCAAGCTCACACAACATACAGCGGCAACATTACTTGTTGCGCTGTGTTAAACTCTTTGTAAATATGCCTCCTGATGTGTGTGGCATGCACTGGGCTAGCAACATTTAAAATCGGTTCTTTATATTGGCGGAGTTCTCCCCCCTGACTGAGAAGTAACAGCAGTAGTAAACGTACAATTGTGTCGTACTTTGTGAATACCAAAAAAAAGTAAACTTACACAAAAGTGTAAGTTTACCTTTCTGAAACAGGCCCTATATAGTTCTTGTGAGAATTACACATACAAGGGAAAAAGATATTCAAATGTACTTGCTTTATGGTAACACCAGACCCTTTTCAAGGTTTAAAATGCAATTAAAAAGGATCTATTTCTTCAAATGTTTTATAAGAGAGAAAGAGGTTTGGCAGCCTCACTGTGCACAGAGCAACATGGGGAACGGCTAAAGTCCAGCTCCCTAAGAATAAGATATTTTACATCTTAATTAAATAAAGGGTTTGTTGGATAGCAGTAATCGTATTCTTCCCTGCACTTACATTTTTCAAAAACAGCTATTTTATTGGAAATCAGCGAGTCATTGATACTGATGTTTATTAAAGTACATGTACTCTAAAGGGAAAGCATAGTGAATAAGCACAATTATTGAGCAGTCAGCTGAGACCCATGGATAACCTAACTCTTGTTTCTCCAAGGAGATTTCAAGAGAAACTTTAGCTGCCCACAGTGAAAAAATATAATATCACGTTAAAATAGAAACAAAAGTTAACTGAAATATTTATTTTTCTCTGATTTACCTATAACTATAGCCACTGTGTTATATATATATATATATATATATATATATATATATATATATATATATATATAAATATTCACTCCACAATTCCCGGTTCTGAAATGCAGGGCTGTCACGGGCGGTCCGAGACAGGATACCGGAAATCCTAAATTTACTGTCCACAAATCCCCGTCATCACAGGAAACACTCGGACTCCCAAATTGCTGCAGATAATTTATTGGCAAGTAAAAACGACGCGTTTCGGCTTTACGCCTTGCTCACGCTCGTAAACATACAAAATCGCCATGTTTAAATACACCTCCTAATCCTCATTAGAGGACAGACTCACCCACACAAGTGCCTATACATAATAGCAACTGTTGTGGCCATTTTGAAATGGCAGAATTACATTGAATAATAGTATATAAATTCATTAATCGGCTGTATTTCACTGGACAGTACTTAATAAGCCTTATATTTCAATTTAACGCATTATATACATTGATTACACAAATAATGTGAATATTAAGTTCTTTTCAAACATAGTTAACAATTCATATAATCCATTTAAATATCCATTAATATCTTTTACGTTGTTCTCCGTAAATGTGCTCCTCTTTGCTAGCTAGAGGCAAGCGTTTGTACGAGTTAAGGGCACAGCGTCCCGCCCATCCGGACGTTCTGATGACGCTTTGGTTACCTCCCACCAGTGGCTTTTATTGTTATTGGTCACTGGTAGTCAATAAAGAACTGTCATTGACAGTTCTGCACGAATAAATTCTGCCCAAGTGGGCTTACGCACAGTGACTCAGTAAATATGTCTAATGCATAAAATTCCACCCAAGTGGGCATAGACACGCCTGATATAAACTTTCTAATTCCTTCACCGACAGGGAGCATGGCTCTAAGTGCTCCTCGTCTAACCACATTATAAACAAAGAACAACATACACAAAGCCCCAACGGGCATTACTGTACATTTTACAATCCATGCGGCGATTACCATCAGTCCAACGTTTCCTCATAGGTTACACAAAACAGTTGCAAGAAGAAGTGCCCAAGCCTGTAATAAAAAAATATTACTTTAAAATTGATGAATACAAACTGTTGATCAAAAAAAATTTATTTTCTCAATACATTTAATCATGTAAGTGGATTGCCAGTTCTTCGCTTAAATTTAACCCTTTGGGTGCCAAACTGTCCAGGTCAATAATATATCGCGATTCTAATTTTCTCAACGATAATTCCTTATTGCCACCTCTTAAACCCAAGTTTACGGTATCAATAACCACCCCAATGTGTCATCCTGCATATGGTTGACATGAAAATGGCGAGCTCTAGGGTACTGTTTGTTGTTATTTCTTATGGCCAGTAGGTGCTCCAACACTCGTTTCTTTGCTTGGTGTTTGGTGCTACCCACGTACCATTTGTTGCATGGGCATATTAAAATATATACACAGTAAGTCGTATTACATGTGAGGTTCTTTTTGATCACAAACTCCCTCTTGGTATTCGATATCAACAATTTGTCACAGTCAATACTACCTCTACATGCTTTACAATTTCGGCAACACCTAAACCCAGGTGTGCCAGTCCATCTACCTGCATCCTGCTCTGTCACATGAGTGTGACTCAACTCATCTCTTAACGAACGACCTTTTCTAAAAGTGATCTTGGGTTTACTGCCCAAATTTTTCTGAAGATGATCGTCGGTAAGTAGTACATGCCAATGTTTCTTAAAGATTCTACGTATCTCGCTCGCCTGGCCTGATAATGTAGTAGTAAACCTAATACATTCACTACTTTCCTCCTCCTTCTTAGAATACAGTAGTTCATTCCTAGACTTCTTTTCTACTCTAGAAATGGCCTCACAGATGTTCTTCTTACTGTAGCCTCTATCCTTGAACCTCTGACACATAACTGTTTCTTCGCATTTGTAGGCGAAATCAGTGCTACAATTTCTTTTTGCGCGTAATAGTTCCCCATATGGAATACTGTGCACCAGATTCCGGGGATGACTACTACTGGCACTGAGAATGCTATTTCCAGCAGTCTTTTTCCGGAAAAGTTTGGTCGTCAAGTTGTTATCTTTGACTTCCAAGAAAACATCTAGGAATTCCATTGACTTTTTACTAATATGTTCAGTGAGTTTCAGATTGAGCCTGTTAACATTCAATTTGTCAATAAAACATCTGGCTGACTCCTCATCACCACACCAGATGAAGAAGATATCGTCGATGTATCGCAGCCACAGGGCCACATTGTTGTCAAATTCCGCCATCTGTGAGACAACCTGCTCCTCCCACCAGCCCATGAATAAATTCGCATAGCTGGGGGCGAAGCAGGTTCCCATGGCTGTGCCCTGTGACTGCCTATAAACGATCTCATCAAAGATGAAAAAATTATTCATTAAACAAATCTCAATTATACTCACAAGCATCTGTGAATGATGAAATAATGAAATAGATCTGGTCTTAAAGAAATGTTTAATGGCCTGAAGTCCTAGATCATGTTGGATACTGGTGTAAAGACTGCTTACATCGAGGGAAACTAAAACATAGTTACTCTCCCAATGAATTCCATCAATTATCGTTAAAAAATGTGTCGTGTCTCTAAGATACGAGGGTAATGCCACTACATACGATCTTAGATAGTAATCAATGAACCTGGACGTGTTCTCAAATAATGAACCTATTGAGGAGACTATTGGTCGTCCTGGAGGATTACAGATATCCTTATGTAGTTTCGGGAGTAGGTAAAGAATGGGTACCTTGGGATGTGCACAATACAAGTAATTATATTCCTCCCATTCCACCAACCCTCTTTCTCTCCACTCAACCAATGCCTCTCTGTACATAGTGTTCGATTTCAGTACTTCAGCCATCCTCGATTTGCAGTAACAGTTGACATCACTTAGTTGTCTCAGACCTTCAGCCAAATATTTATGTTTGTCTAAGACAACAATATTTCCCCCTTTATCCGATTGGCGGATAACAATACTTTTATCTGCTTTTAAGTTGTCAATAGCAGTTAGTTGTTCGACTGTTAGATTTTTCTTACTGCATGGGATCTTTCTATACCTTATTTTGCGCAGGTCATTTAAGACTCCTTTTCAAATACGTCAATTGCCTCGCATTGTATGTTAGGGAGAAACACAGATTTGGGTTTAAAGTTACTACCTGGATTCCCTCCTAGATCCTCCCCCAGGCTTCCCAATCAGGTGTCATGTTGTTTTCATATATTTCACTATCTTCCATAGAATGCAGTGCATGTAACATTTCAATATCAGCCATATTAAGATTACTCACTCTGGCCTGGTTACTTTCAATCATCTGTCTCTGCGGTCTGGTATTGAACCCTTTTTTTAACTTGAGTTTTCTTGAGAAAAAAAATAAATCAATCCTAGTTTGAGTATACTTCATATTAAGGGATGGGCAGAAAGATAGTCCAAGGGAGAGGGTCTCTATTTCCACACTGGAAAGAGACCGCTGGGAAAGATTTACGACAGTCATGTTTTCTGTTTCCTGCCCCTTGTTTCCATTCCCATTGGTGCTTTGTCCGCGCCTCTTCCTCCTTTCTTTGGCTTGTCTGTTCCTCCTATTTTTCCTCTGTTTCCTCGTCCCCATCCCCTTTGTGCCCCTCCATCTTGATGGAACTCTGTCCTGTTGTGACTCATCAACTGGAACTGCAATAAAAAATTACTTGTTTTCTTTTCAGAGTCATGTGTAATTTCTTGATTCATTGCTGAAATGGATGTGTCCGATAGACTCCCATCCGAGATGTCACTTTCACTCACTTCTCTTGCAGCTCCAGAGCTATTGGGTAAAGTCACCATCATTCCTGTCTTCTTCTCAAACAGGTAATCATACCTTTTGTGGAATGTTAATGTCCGCCCTGATTGATAATCTTTATAGTCACGTAGGAACTTTCTTTGTTTTTTGGCGGTTATTTCTTCCTCCAATTTTTCCATTTTTATCATTAGATTTTTCATATGTTCCTCCAATGCTTCTTTTGTAATAAGCTGACTAATTTCGAGCAGGATTTTGTCAATTTCCAAAAGCAATTTGGCTCGATCTTTCAATGCATATTTGACCAAAATCCGCATCATAGTCATAGAGCAGGATGAGGAGTTGTTGGACCATTCTTCCAGCATTTCGGTGTCAGGATCCTCATAAGTGGGAATGGTAAAAATTCAAAGACCCCTAGGTACACGTTTGACGTCAATGTACCGTTGCAGGGATTCAGCCTCCCACCATTTTGAAAGTTCTTTTCTGTGAAGCTTTTCCAGAGTATTAAACAGTGCTTGTAAATTGATTTCCTCAGTAATGCTGGATGTGGGGTTTAAGACGTTACAACTGGCTCCACTTTGTGCGAAAAATAATTTGTCAGCAGTTTGTTTTCTACGAGCTTCCAAACCACTTGCCATGATAGAATAAAAACGTTTCCACAGTCAATTTGTGCAGGTACAGAGACAACGTTTTCCCTAATGTACCTTGCGCCCTTGCCCCTAGGCACGCACGCTGAATATGAGAGACTCGCTCACACGAGAAGGGAAGTCACCAACCACGGAGTCGGGAGCACCACTCCACCCACCCTCCAGTGCGCGCTCTCTACCTCCGTATGTCAGGTACCCAGCCTCCTCGTAGTCGGTCAACTCACAGCGTGTCTCTGATCGTTCGTGATCACCGGTGACTCCTGCGTTTGTTAGTATCCAATGCGTATCGTCGCATTTGCTTTGGGCATTACATCCAATAACCCACTGCCGGTGTCACAGCCATAGGGGGTCAGCCCAATTTCATTAAAATCTTCACTCCACAATTCCCGGTTCTGAAATGCAGGGCTGTCACGGGCGGTCCGAGACAGGATACCGGAAATCCTAAATTTACTGTCCACAAATCCCCGTCATCACAGGAAACACTCGGACTCCCAAATTGCTGCAGATAATTTATTGGCAAGTAAAAAACGACGCGTTTCGGCTTTAGTTCTCTGCTTCTGTTTTTGCATACTTTATTCGTCACTCTATGCCTGAAAGGGTTTTGTTTTGACTTATGCTGGGTGCTCCCTTGGGTCTGGACAAAGCTATACTTATCTGAAGAGCTCTAACGAGAGCGAAACACGTGTCAGGGGTTGCTTTTATTCGTTTCAGGTTGGCTTGGATGGTATTTTACCACTCCAAAGCTGTAATACTGTGCCTGGAGTGGTAAAAGGCTTTGGCCATTTTACAGCTCGGCCGGGATAGCACTGTGCTAATCCTATGCTTAAAGACTTTGCTGTAAAAATGGCAAAAGACTTTGTCCCTTTCTATCTCGGCGTGGATAGCACTGCGTTAATCCTATGCTTAAAAACTTTGATAGAAAAGCAGACATTTGAGGTGAGCAAATTTAGAGTGTCCCTGGTGTTGAGAGTGCTGTTACTGGAGTTGCTTTCCACCTAAACTTGAAAACTACCCAGAGTTCTCTGCTTCTGTTTTTGCATAATTTATTCGTCACTCTATGCCTGAAAGGGTTTTGTTTTTATATATATATATATATATATATACATATCTTTCGATCGTTGCCCTGAAATTGAAAACGCACTCCGTGAAGGTTGGATAACAGTCCTTTTATTGCATGAACTCGGCATGCCACACCGAGTACAATCTGCCGACGCGTTTCGGGACAGCATGTCCCTTCTTCACAGGCTGTGTTCTGCGCAGTCTCAGTTAGCCAGTCCCCATAATATGCAATTACTTATTCCTCTCAGGTGAGTATTTTAAGAACTAAGGCATTATGGGACCGGTAGTGCAACTTTGCATTTATTGTCCTCCAGTGGACACTGAGGCCATAGCAGTCTATTTCACAAATATTGAAACCCTCCAGTGGGACTCAATGTGGCATCCGAGTTTCAAATCAGCTGCCTTCACGCCGCTATTACCACCCAGCATGATCCCAGGCTCAGCGGTCTCCCAATCATTTCAGGGGCGGTGCAGTCTTCCGCAGCCGGACCGCCGCGTATTAAATCTTTCGATCGTTGCCCTGAAATTGAAAACGCACTCCGTGAAGGTTGGATAACAGTCCTTTTATTGCATGAACTCGGCATGCCACACCGAGTACAATCTGCCGATGCGTTTCGGGACAGCATGTCCCTTCGTCACAGACTGTGTTCTGCGCAGTCTCAGTTAGCCAGTCCCCATAATATGCAATTACTTATTCCTCTCAGGTGAGTATTTTAAGAACTAAGGCATTATGGGACCGGTAGTGCAACTTTGCATTTATTGTCCTCCAGTGGACACTGAGGCCATAGCAGTCTATTTCACAAATATTAAAACCCTCCAGTGGGCCTCAATGTGGCATCCGAGTTTCAAATCAGCTGCCGTCACGCCGCTATTACCACCCAGCATGATCCCAGGCTCAGCGGTCTCCCAATCATTTCAGGGGCGGTGCAGTCTTCCGCAGCCGGACCGCCGCGTATTAAATCTTTCGATCGTTGCCCTGAAATTGAAAACGCACTCCGTGAAGGTTGGATAACAGTCCTTTTATTGCATGAACTCGGCATGCCACACCGAGTACAATCTGCACTACCGGTCCCATAATGCCTTTGTTCTTAAAATACTCACCTGAGAGGAATAAGTAATTGCATATTATGGGGACTGGCTAACTGAGACTGCGCAGAACACAGCCTGTGAAGAAGGGACATGCTGTCCCGAAACGCGTCGGCAGATTGTACTCGGTGTGGCATGCCGAGTTCATGCAATAAAAGGACTGTTATCCAACCTTCACGGAGTGCGTTTTCAATTTCAGGGCAACGATCGAAAGATTTAATACGCGGCGGTCCGGCTGCGGAAGACTGCACCGCCCCTGAAATGATTGGGAGACCGCTGAGCCTGGGATCATGCTGGGTGGTAATAGCGGCGTGAAGGCAGCTGATTTGAAACTCGGATGCCACATTGAGGCCCACTGGAGGGTTTTAATATTTGTGAAATAGACTGCTATGGCCTCAGTGTCCACTGGAGGACAATAAATGCAAAGTTGCACTACCGGTCCCATAATGCCTTAGTTCTTAAAATACTCACCTGAGAGGAATAAGTAATTGCATATTATGGGGACTGGATAACTGAGACTGCGCAGAACACAGCCTGTGAAGAAGGGACATGCTGTCCCGAAACGCGTCGGCAGATTGTACTCGGTGTGGCATGCCGAGTTCATGCAATAAAAGGACTGTTATCCAACCTTCACGGAGTGCGTTTTCAATTTCAGGGCAACGATCGAAAGATTTAATACGCGGCGGTCCGGCTGCGGAAGACTGCACCGCCCCTGAAATGATTGGGAGACCGCTGAGCCTGGGATCATGCTGGGTGGTAATAGCGGCGTGAAGGCAGCTGATTTGAAACTCGGATGCCACATTGAGGCCCACTGGAGGGTTTTAATATTTGTGAAATAGACTGCTATGGCCTCAGTGTCCACTGGAGGACAATAAATGCAAAGTTGCACTACCGGTCCCATAATGCCTTAGTTCTTAAAATACTCACCTGAGAGGAATAAGTAATTGCATATTATGGGGACTGGCTAACTGAGACTGCGCAGAACACAGCCTGTGAAGAAGGGACATGCTGTCCCGAAACGCGTCGGCAGATTGTACTCGGTGTGGCATGCCGAGTTCATGCAATAAAAGGACTGTTATCCAACCTTCACGGAGTGCGTTTTCAATTTCAGGGCAACGATCGAAAGATTTAATACGCGGCGGTCCGGCTGCGGAAGACTGCACCGCCCCTGAAATGATTGGGAGACCGCTGAGCCTGGGATCATGCTGGGTGGTAATAGCAGCGTGAAGGCAGCTGATTTGAAACTCGGATGCCACATTGAGGCCCACTGGAGGGTTTTAATATTTGTGAAATAGACTGCTATGGCCTCAGTGTCCACTGGAGGACAATAAATGCAAAGTTGCACTACCGGTCCCATAATGCCTTAATTCTTAAAATACTCACCTGAGAGGAATAAGTAATTGCATATTATGGGGACTGGCTAACTGAGACTGCGCAGAACACAGCCTGTGAAGAAGGGACATGCTGTCCCGAAACGCGTCGGCAGATTGTACTCGGTGTGGCATGCCGAGTTCATGCAATAAAAGGACTGTTATCCAACCTTCACGGAGTGCGTTTTCAATTTCAGGGCAACGATCGAAAGATTTAATACGCGGCGGTCCGGCTGCGGAAGACTGCACCGCCCCTGAAATGATTGGGAGACCGCTGAGCCTGGGATCATGCTGGGTGGTAATAGCGGCGTGAAGGCAGCTGATTTGAAACTCGGATGCCACATTGAGGCCCACTGGAGGGTTTTAATATTTGTGAAATAGACTGCTATGGCCTCAGTGTCCACTGGAGGACAATAAATGCAAAGTTGCACTACCGGTCCCATAATGCCTTAGTTCTTAAAATACTCACCTGAGAGGAATAAGTAATTGCATATTATGGGGACTGGCTAACTGAGACTGCGCAGAACACAGCCTGTGAAGAAGGGACATGCTGTCCCGAAACGCGTCGGCAGATTGTACTCGGTGTGGCATGCCGAGTTCATGCAATAAAAGGACTGTTATCCAACCTTCACGGAGTGCGTTTTCAATTTCAGGGCAACGATCGAAAGATTTAATACGCGGCGGTCCGGCTGCGGAAGACTGCACCGCCCCTGAAATGATTGGGAGACCGCTGAGCCTGGGATCATGCTGGGTGGTAATAGCGGCGTGAAGGCAGCTGATTTGAAACTCGGATGCCACATAGAGGCCCACTGGAGGGTTTTAATATTTGTGAAATAGACTGATATGGCCTCAGTGTCCACTGGAGGACAATAAATGCAAAGTTGCACTACCGGTCCCATAATGCCTTAGTTCTTAAAATACTCACCTGAGAGGAATAAGTAATTGCATATTATGGGGACTGGCTAACTGAGACTGCGCAGAACACAGCCTGTGAAGAAGGGACATGCTGTCCCAAAACGCGTCGGCAGATTGTACTCGGTGTGGCATGCCGAGTTCATGCAATAAAAGGACTGTCATCCAACCTTCACGGAGTGCGTTTTCAATTTCAGGGCAACGATCGAAAGATTTAATACGCGGCGGTCCGGCTGCGGAAGACTGCACCGCCCCTGAAATGATTGGGAGACCGCTGAGCCTGGGATCATGCTGGGTGGTAATAGCGGCGTGAAGGCAGCTGATTTGAAACTCGGATGCCACATTGAGGCCCACTGGAGGGTTTTAATATTTGTGAAATAGACTGCTATGGCCTCAGTGTCCACTGGAGGACAATAAATGCAAAGTTGCACTACCGGTCCCATAATGCCTTAGTTCTTAAAATACTCACCTGAGAGGAATAAGTAATTGCATATTATGGGGACTGGCTAACTGAGACTGCGCAGAACACAGCCTGTGAAGAAGGGACATGCTGTCCCGAAACGCGTCGGCAGATTGTACTCGGTGTGGCATGCCGAGTTCATGCAATAAAAGGACTGTTATCCAACCTTCACGGAGTGCGTTTTCAATTTCAGGGCAACGATCGAAAGATTTAATACGCGGCGGTCCGGCTGCGGAAGACTGCACCGCCCCTGAAATGATTGGGAGACCGCTGAGCCTGGGATCATGCTGGGTGGTAATAGCGGCGTGAAGGCAGCTGATTTGAAACTCGGATGCCACATTGAGGCCCACTGGAGGGTTTTAATATTTGTGAAATAGACTGCTATGGCCTCAGTGTCCACTGGAGGACAATAAATGCAAAGTTGCACTACCGGTCCCATAATGCCTTAGTTCTTAAAATACTCACCTGAGAGGAATAAGTAATTGCATATTATGGGGACTGGATAACTGAGACTGCGCAGAACACAGCCTGTGAAGAAGGGACATGCTGTCCCGAAACGCGTCGGCAGATTGTACTCGGTGTGGCATGCCGAGTTCATGCAATAAAAGGACTGTTATCCAACCTTCACGGAGTGCGTTTTCAATTTCAGGGCAACGATCGAAAGATATATATACATATATATATATATATACATATATATATATATTTTACCACACAAAGAGTAGAGCCCAACTCCGACTTCTGAACAGGCTGACTTTATTCGTCTTAGTGCGCAGCAGAACAGAAACACTCATGAAGTCCTTACGCGTTTCGGCGTGGTGCCGCCTTGTTCACAGGTGAGTGCAATTTGTTGATCCTTGTGGTCATGTGCCTGTAGCAACCAACTACAAGACCCAGTGTGCACCAAAATGATAAATGTAAAATCCCCAGCGTGCAATGATGTATAATTCATTTCTGCTTAATAGCGTTTTTTACACCAAATGTCACGAACATTTCTTATTTTGTACCAAGGTGCACACTTTAAAATTGTCAGCTGCAAAATGCAAAATAGTCCTGCCACACTTAATTAATTTGCCTGTAATGCGGAGTTACCAAAGAGAGGGTCACCTCTCTCATCTCCCTTTCTTTCACTCGATACCATCTTGCCATGGAAATCCTTGTAGGCTGGTATATTTGGAAAGCGGGTCATGCCCCCTCCGTCAAATGTTTTCAAAGAGGCTCCATTTTGCCGGGGGCCACCGACCCTGCAGGGCGTGCTCTTGGAACAGGAATGGAGATCCTGCTGATAAGATTTTACCACACAAAGAGTAGAGCCCAACTCCGACTTCTGAACAGGCTGACTTTATTCGTCTTAGTGCGCAGCAGAACAGAAACACTCATGAAGTCCTTACGCGTTTCGGCGTGGTGCCGCCTTGTTCACAGGTGAGTGCAATTTGTTGATCCTTGTGGTCATGTGCCTGTAGCAACCAACTACAAGACCCAGTGTGCACCAAAATGATAAATGTAAAATCCCCAGCGTGCAATGATGTATAATTCATTTCTGCTTAATAGCGTTTTTTACACCAAATGTCACGAACATTTCTTATTTTGTACCAAGGTGCACACTTTAAAATTGTCAGCTGCAAAATGCAAAATAGTCCTGCCACACTTAATTAATTTGCCTGTAATGCGGAGTTACCAAAGAGAGGGTCACCTCTCTCATCTCCCTTTCTTTCACTCGATACCATCTTGCCATGGAAATCCTTGTAGGCTGGTATATTTGGAAAGCGGGTCATGCCCCCTCCGTCAAATGTTTTCAAAGAGGCTCCATTTTGCCGGGGGCCACCGACCCTGCAGGGCGTGCTCTTGGAACAGGAATGGAGATCCTGCTGATAAGATTTTACCACACAAAGAGTAGAGCCCAACTCCGACTTCTGAACAGGCTGACTTTATTCGTCTTAGTGCGCAGCAGAACAGAAACACTCATGAAGTCCTTACGCGTTTCGGCGTGGTGCCGCCTTGTTCACAGGTGAGTGCAATTTGTTGATCCTTGTGGTCATGTGCCTGTAGCAACCAACTACAAGACCCAGTGTGCACCAAAATGATAAATGTAAAATCCCCAGCGTGCAATGATGTATAATTCATTTCTGCTTAATAGCGTTTTTTACACCAAATGTCACGAACATTTCTTATTTTGTACCAAGGTGCACACTTTAAAATTGTCAGCTGCAAAATGCAAAATAGTCCTGCCACACTTAATTAATTTGCCTGTAATGCGGAGTTACCAAAGAGAGGGTCACCTCTCTCATCTCCCTTTCTTTCACTCGATACCATCTTGCCATGGAAATCCTTGTAGGCTGGTATATTTGGAAAGCGGGTCATGCCCCCTCCGTCAAATGTTTTCAAAGAGGCTCCATTTTGCCGGGGGCCACCGACCCTGCAGGGCGTGCTCTTGGAACAGGAATGGAGATCCTGCTGATAAGATTTTACCACACAAAGAGTAGAGCCCAACTCCGACTTCTGAACAGGCTGACTTTATTCGTCTTAGTGCGCAGCAGAACAGAAACACTCATGAAGTCCTTACGCGTTTCGGCGTGGTGCCGCCTTGTTCACAGGTGAGTGCAATTTGTTGATCCTTGTGGTCATGTGCCTGTAGCAACCAACTACAAGACCCAGTGTGCACCAAAACGATAAATGTAAAATCCCCAGCGTGCAATGATGTATAATTCATTTCTGCTTAATAGCGTTTTTTTACACCAAATGTCACGAACATTTCTTATTTTGTACCAAGGTGCACACTTTAAAATTGTCAGCTGCAAAATGCAAAATAGTTCAGAAAGCCATGCAGCCGCTTACAAACCAACAGACAGACGGATACAGACAATCACACAGTTTAGTCACTGACCCATGCATTCAGTAAGATACATTTAATCACTCACTTGTAGAGTCAGTCAATCACGTACTAAATCATCCATTCAGACACTTATACACCCACTCATTCTTCAATACGCCTTTCCCTATATATATTAAACATATTTAAACTTTACAGAAACACACAGTCACTGGATGATGTCATCAGTGATGTCATCAGTGATGTCATTTGAGATGTCATCAGTGATGTCATCAGTGATGTCACTGACCATGTCATGAGTGATGTAATATGTGACGTCATCAGCAGTGCATTGCGGGGCGCGAGTTATAGTTAGCTGAACTAACTATAACGGGGGAATTTCTATGGTTTTGTACGAGTGAAATGTCCAACTAACTATAACTGTCCCTAAAACCTATGGTTTTTTCAGTGAATTTCAAAGGTTTTTTAAATGCTAATTTCTAACTATAACGTGTCTGAAACCTATGGTTTTTTCAGTGAATTTCAAAGGTTTTTTAAATGCTAATTTCTAACTATAACGTGCCTGAAACCTATGATTTTTTAAGTGAATTTCAAAGGTTTTTTTAAATGCTAGTTTCTAACTATGCCTACAGAGGTAGGACATGTGAAGAAAGAAGAAAAAACGAACAGAAAGAAGCAAAAGATGTGCAGAAAGAACCAAGAGAGGAGCAGATAGAGGCCTTTTTGCAAAATCATCCTGTGCCCACAACTTTTTCAGACGGGTACTGGTGGTAACTGACTCTGACTAACCAGAGCCAGTGCTATGCTAAAAGACACTTAGAATACAGTGAAAACACCTACATACACTAGGGAACACTATGCGTTGGGGTACCCCTGTGATTAGCATGACCTCCTCTGCAAGTCCCTAGTACATAATAGGGCAGGGGGATTAAAACTACCTCTTAAAACGCGCTACAGGGCGCGTTTGCACAGTGGTGAAGGGAGGGGGCCTGAGGTGACATGTGTGCAAACGCACCCCGTGGCGCGTTTTTAAGTTGCGGGATTAAGTCCCCTTGAATTCTGAGGGTCCCTGGGGCCCAACTAGCCCCCCAGGTACCTACAGTTAGGACCACAGAGCTGAGTTGCAGAGAGGCGTTCCGAGGCCACGCACCTTTTTTCACCTCTCTGCAACGCAACTCTGTTGTGCTTACTGAAGGTACCTGGTGGGCTAGTTGGCCCCCAGGGTCCCTCAGGATTCAAAGGGAATTAATTCCCCAACTTAAAACGCACCACAGGGCGTGTTTGCGCACATGTCACCTGAGGCCCCGCCCCCTCCCTTCACCACAGTGCAAACGCGCCCCGTGGTGCGTTTTAAGTTGGGGGATTAGGTCACCTTGAATCCTGAGGGTCCCTGGGGCCCAACTAGCCCACTAGGTACTTCCAGTAAGCACCACAGGCCTGCGTTGCAACGCCTGTAACAAATTGTGCAGTTGTGTTTAGGTAGTGAAGAGGGTCGTGCTGGGGGTAGTGTTTTAGGGTTTAGGGTAGTGCAGTGGTGTTTGTGTAGTGTAGGGGGTCATGCTGGGGGTAGATTTAGGGTTTAGGGTAGTGCAGTGGTGTTTGGGTAGTGTAGGGAGTAGTGCTGGGGGAGTGTTTTAGGATTTAGGGTAGTGCAGTGGTGTTTGGGTAGAGTAGGGGGTTGTGCTGGGGGTAGTGTTTTAGGGTTTAGGGTTGTGCAGTGGTGTTTGGGTAGTGTAGGGGGTCATGCTGGGGGTAGTGATTTAGGTTAGTGCAGTGGTGTTTGGGTAGTGTAGGGGGTACTGCTGGGGGTAGTGTTTTAGGGTTTTGGTTAGTGCAGTGGTGTTTGGGTAGTGTAGGGGTACTGCTGGGGGTAGTGTTTTAGGGTTTAGGGTAGTGCAGTGGTGTATGTGTAGTGTAGGGGTAGTGTTTTAGGGTTTAGGGTAGTGCAGTGGTGTTTGTGTAGTGTAGGAGGTCGTGTTTTAGGGTTTAGGGTAGTGCAGTGGTCTTTGGGTAGTGTAGGGAGTCATGCGGGGGTAGTGTTTTAGGGTTTAGGGTAGTGTAGGGGGTCATGCGGGGGGTACTGTTTTAGGGATTAGGGTAGTGCATTGGTGTTTGCGTAGTGTAGGGGGTCATGCGGGGGTAGTGTTTTAGGGTTTAGGGCAGTGCAGTTGTGTTTGGGAGGTGTAGGGGGTCGTGCTGGGGGAGTGTTTTAGGGTTTAGGGCAGTGCAGTGGTGTTCGGGTAGTGTAGGGGGTCGTGCTGGGGGGAGTGTTTGAGGGTTTAGGGCAGTGCAGTCGTGTTCGGGTAGTGTAGGGGGTTGTGCTGGGGGTAGTATTTTAGGGTTTAGGGTTGTGCAGTGGTGTTCAGGTAGTGTAGGGGGTCGTGCTGGGGGTAGTGTTCTAGGGTTTAGGGCAGTGCAGTGGTGTTTGGGCAGTGTAGGGGTAATGCTGGGGGTGGTGTTTTAGGGTTTAGGCCAGTGCAGTGGTGTTCGGGCAGTGTAGGGGGTCATGCTGGGGGTGGTGTTTCAGGGTTTAGGGCAGTGCAGTGGTGTTCGGGCAGTGTAGGGGGTGGTGTTTCAGGCTTTAGGGCAGTGCAGTGGTGTTCGGGCAGTGTAGGGGGTCGTGCAGGGGGTGGTGTTTCAGGGTTTAGGGCAGTGGTGTTCGGGCAGTATAGGGGGTCGTGCTGGGGGTGGTGTTTCAGGGTTTGGGGCAGTGCAGTGGTGTTCGAGCAGTAAAGGGGGTCGTGCTGGGGGTGGTGTTTCAGGGTTTAGGGCAGTGCAGTGGTGTTCGGGCAGTGTAGGGGGCGGTGCAGGGGTGGTGTTTCAGGGTTTAGGGCAGTGCAGTGGTGTTCGAGCAGTGTAGGGGGTGCTGCAGGGGGTGGTGTTTCAGGGTTTAGGGCAGTGCAGTGGTGTTCGGGCAGTGTAGGGGGTCATGCAGGGGGTGGTGTTTCAGGGTTTAGGGCAATGCAGTGGTGTTCGGGCAGTGTAGGGGGTCGTGCTGGGGCTGGTATTTCAGGGTTTAGGGCAGTACAGTGGTGTTCGGGCAGTGTAGGGGGTCGTGCTGGGGCTGGTGTTTCAGGGTTTAGGGCAGTGCAGTGGTGTTCGGGCAGTGTAGGGGGTTGTGCTGGGGCTGGTGTTTCAGGGTTTAGGGCAGTGCAGTGGTGTTCGGGCAGTGTAGGTGGTCGTGCTGGGGCTGGTGTTTCCGGGTTTAGGGCAGTGCAGTGGTGTTCGGGCAGTGTAGGGGGTCATGCTGGGGCTGGTGTTTCAGGGTTTAGGGCAGTGCAGTGGTGTTCGGGCAGTGTAGGGGGTCTTGCTGGGGCTGGTGTTTCAGAGTCTAGGGCAGTGCAGTGGTGTTCGGGCAGTGTAGGGGGTCTTGCTGGGGCTGGTGTTTCAGGGTTTAGGGCAGTGCAGTGGTGTTCGGGCAGTGTAGGGGGTCATGCTGGGGGTGGTGTTTCAGGGTTTAGGGCAGTGCAGTGGTGTTTGGGCAGTGTAGGGGGTCATGCTGGGGCTAGTGTTTCAGGATTTAGGGCAGAGCAATGGTGTTCAGGCAGTGTAGGGGGTTTTGCTGGAGGTGGTGTTTCAGGGTTTAGGGCAGTGCAGTGGTGTTCGTGCAGTGTAGGGGGTGGTGTTTCAGGGTTTAGGGCAGTGGTGTTCAGGCAGTGTAGGGGGTCTTGATGGGGTTGATGTTTCAGGGTTTAGGGCAGTGCAGTGGTGTTCGGGCAGTGTAGGGGGTCGTGCTGGGGTTGTGTTTCAGGGTTTAGGGCAGTGCAGTGGTGTTCCGGCAGTGTAGGAGGTCGTGCAGGGGGTGGTGTTTCAGGGTTTAGGGCAGTGCAGTGGTGTTCGGGCAGTGTAGGGGGTCGTGCTGGGGGTGGTGTTTCAGGGTTTAGGGCAGTGCAGTGGTGTTCGGGCAGTGTAGGGTGTCATGCTGAGGGGTGGTGTTTCAGGGTTTAGGGCAGTGCAGTGGTGTTCGGGCAGTGTAGGGGGTCGTGCAGGGGGGTGTTTCAGGGTTAGGGCAGTGCAGTGGTGTTTGGGCAGTGTAGGGGGTCATGCAGGGGGTGGTGTTTCAGGGTTTAGGGCAGTGCAGTGGTGTTCGGCCAGTGTAGGTGGTCTTGCTGGGGGTGGTGTTTCAGGCTTTAGTGCAGTGGTGTTCGGGCAGTGTAGGGGTCTTGCTGGGGGTGGTGTTTCAGGGTTTAGGGCAGTGCAGTGGTGTTCGGGCAGTGTAGGGGGTCTTGCTGGGGCTGGTGTTTCAGGGTTTAGGGCAGTGCAGTGGTGTTCGGGCAGTGTAGGGGGTCGTGCTGGGGCTGGTGTTTGAGGGTTTAGGGTAGTGCAGTGGTGTTCGGGCAGTGTAGGGGGTCGTGCTGGGGCTGGTGTTTCAGGGTTTAGGGCAGTGCAGTGGTTTTCAGGCAGTGTAGGCGGTCGTGCTGGGGCTGGTGTTTCAGGGTTTTGGGCAGTGCAGTGGTGTTCGGGCAGTGTACGGGGTTGTGCTGGGGCTGGTGTTTCAGGGTTTAGGGCAGTGCAGTGGTGTTCGGGCAGTATAGGGGGTCGTGCTGGGGGTGGTGTTTCAGGGTTTAGGGCAGTGCAGTGGTGTTCGGCAGTGTAGGGGGTCGTGCTGGGGCTGGTGTTTCATGGTTTAGGGCAGTGCAGTGGTGTTCGGGCAGTGTAGGGGGTCGTGCTGGGGGTGGTGTTTCAGGGTTTAGGGCAGTGCAGTGGTGTTCGGGCAGTGTAGGGGGTCGTGCTGGGGGTGGTGTTTCAGGGTTTAGGGCAGTGCAGTGGTGTTTGGGCAGTGTAGGGGGTCATGCTGGGGCTAGTGTTTCAAGATTTAGGGCAGAGAAATGGTGTTCAGGCAGTGTAGGGGGTTTTGCTGGAGGTGGTGTTTCAGGGTTTAGGGCAGTGCAGTGGTGTTCGTGCAGTGTAGGGGGTGGTGTTTCAGGGTTTAGGGCAGTGGTGTTCAGGCAGTGTAGGGGGTCTTGCTGGGGTTGATGTTTCAGGGTTTAGGGCAGTGCAGTGGTGTTCAGGCAGTGTAGGGGGTCGTGCTGGGGGTTGTGTTTCAGGGTTTAGGGCAGTGCAGTGGTGTTCCGGCAGTGTAGGAGGTCGTGCAGGGGGTGGTGTTTCAGGGTTTAGGGCAGTGCAGTGGTGTTCGGGCAGTGTAGGGGGTCGTGCTGGGGGTGGTGTTTCAGGGTTTAGGGCAGTGCAGTGGTGTTCGGGCAGTGTAGGGTGTCGTGCTGAGGGGTGGTGTTTCAGGGTTTAGGGCAGTGCAGTGGTGTTCGGGCAGTGTAGGGGGTCGTGCAGGGGGGTGTTTGAGGGTTAGGGCAGTGCAGTGGTGTTTGGGCAGTGTAGGGGGTCGTGCAGGGGGTGGTGTTTCAGGGTTTAGGGCAGTGCAGTGGTGTTCGGCCAGTGTAGGTGTTCTTGCTGGGGGTGGTGTTTCAGGCTTTAGTGCAGTGGTGTTCGGGCAGTGTAGGGGGTCTTGCTGGGGGTGGTGTTTCAGGGTTTAGGGCAGTGCAGTGGTGTTCGGGCAGTGTAGGGGGTCTTGCTGGGGCTGGTGTTTCAGGGTTTAGGGCAGTGCAGTGGTGTTCGGGCAGTGTAGGGGGTCGTGCTGGGGCTGGTGTTTGAGGGTTTAGGGTAGTGCAGTGGTGTTCGGGCAGTGTAGGGGGTCATGCTGGGGCTGGTGTTTCAGGGTTTAGGGCAGTGCAGTGGTTTTCAGGCAGTGTAGGCGGTCGTGCTGGGGCTGGTGTTTCAGGGTTTAGTGCAGTGCAGTGGTGTTCTGGCAGTGTACGGGGTTGTGCTGGGGCTGGTGTTTCAGGGTTTAGGGCAGTGCAGTGGTGTTCGGGCAGTGTAGGGGGTCATGCTGGGGGTGGTGTTTCAGGGTTTAGGGCAGTGCAGTGGTGTTCGGCAGTGTAGTGGGTCGTGCTGGGGCTGGTGTTTCATGGTTTAGGGCAGTGCAGTGGTGTTCGGGCAGTGTAGGGGGTCGTGCTGGGGGTGGTGTTTCAGGGTTTAGGGCAGTGCAGTGGTGTTCGGGCAGTGTAGGGGGTCATACTGGGGGTGGTGTTTCAGGGTTTAGGGCAGTGCAGTGGTGTACGGGCAGTGTAGGGGGTCTTGCTGGGGGTGGTGTTTCAGGGTTTAGGGCAGTGGCGTTCGGGCAGTGTAGGGGGTCTTGCTGGGGGTAGTGTTTCGGGGTTTAGGGCAGTGCAGTGGTGTTCGTGCAGTGTAGGGGTCGTGCTGGGGGTGGTGTTTCAGGGTTTAGGGCAGTGCAGTAGTGTTCGGGCAGTGTAGGGGATCGTGCAGGGGGTGGTGTTTCAGGGTTTAGGGCAGTGCAGTGGTGTTCGGGCAGTGTAGGGGGTCATGCTGGGGGTGGTGTTTCAGGGTTTAGGGCAGTGCAGTGGTGTTCGGGCAGTGTAGGGGGTCGTGCAGGGGGTGGTGTTTCAGGGTTTAGGTCAGTGCAGTGGTGTTCGGGCAGTGTAGGGGTCGTGCTGGGGCTGGTGTTTCAGGGTTTAGGGCAGTGCAGTGGTGTTCGGGCAGTGTAGGGGGTCTTGCTGGGGGTGGTGTTTCAGGGTTTAGGGCAGTGGTGTTCGGGCAGTGTAGGGGGTCTTGCTGGGGGTGGTGTTTCAGGGTTTAGGGCAGTGCAGTGGTGTTCGGGCAGTGTAGGGGGTCTTGCTGGGGGTAGTGTTTCAGGGTTTAGGGCAGTGCAGTGGTGTTCGTGCAGTGTAGGGGGTCGTGCTGGGGATGGTGTTTCAGGGTTCAGGGCAGTGCAGTAGTGTTCGGGCAGTGTAGGGGGTCATGCAGGGGGTGGTGTTTCAGGGTTTAGGGCAGTGCAGTGGTGTTCGGGCAGTGTAGGGGGTCGTGCTGGGGTGGTTTTTCAGGGTTTAGGGCAGTGCAGTGGTGTTCGGGCAGTGTAGGGGGTCGTGCTGGGGGTGGTGTTTCAGGGTTTAGGGCAGTGGTGTTCGGGCAGTGTAGGGGGTCTTGCTGGGGGTGATGTTTCAGGGATTAGGGCAGTGCAGTGGTGTTCGGGCAGTGTAGGGGTCATGCTGGGGGTGGTGTTTCAGGGTTTAGGGCAGTGCAGTGGTGTTCAGGCAGTGTAGGGGGTCGTGAAGGGGGTGGTGTTTCAGGGTTTAGGGCAGTGCAGTGGTGTTCGGGCAGTGTAGGGGGTCGTGCTAGGGTATGTGTTTCAGGGTTTAGGGCAGTGCAATGGTGTTCGGGCAGTGTAGGGGGTCGTGCAGGGACTCGTGTTTCAGCGTTTAGGGCAGTGCAGTGGTGTTCGGGCAGTGTAGGGGGTCGTGCTGGGGGTAGTGTTTTAGGGTTTAGGGTAGTGCAGTGGTGCTTGTGTAGTGTTGGGGGTTGTGCTGGGGGTAGTGTTTTAGGGTTTAGGGTAGTGCAGTGGTGTTTGTGTAGTGTAGGGGTTCATGTTTTAGGGTAGTGCAGTGGTGTTTGGGTAGTGTAGGGGGTCGTGCTGGGGGTAGTGTTTTAGGATTTAGGTTAGTGCAGTGGTGTTTGGGTAGTGTAGGGGGTCGTGCTGGGGGTAGTGTTTTAGGGTTTAAGGTAGTGCAGTGGTGTTTGTGTAGTGTAGGGGGTTGTGCTGGGGGTAGTGTTTTAGGGTTTAGGGTAGTGCAGTGGTGCTTGTGTAGTGTAGGGGGTCGTGCTGGGGGTAGTGTTTTAGGGTTTAGGGTAGTGCAGTGGTGTTTATGTAGTGTAGGGGGTCATGTTTTAGGGTAGTGCAGTGGTGTTTGGGTAGTGTAGGGGGTCGTGCTGGGGGTAGTGTTTTAGGATTTAGGCTAGTGCAGTGGTGTTGGGGTAGTGTTTTAGGGTTTAGGGTAGTGCAGTGGTGTTTGTGTAGTGTAGGGGGTCATGCTGGGGGTAGTGTTTTAGGGTTTAGGATAGTGCAGTGGTGCTTGTGTAGTGTAGGGGGTCATGCTGGGGTAGTGTTTTAGGGTTTAGGGTAGTGCAGTGGTGTTTTTGTAGTGTAGGGGGGTCATGTTTTAAGATGCAACGCTCCAATACCTGACCAGTCTGCACTACATAAAACTGCAAAAATCTAAAAATAAAAAGTGTTTTGCACACTTTTGTCATTGGGCTATATGTGGGCTACATCTGGGTAATATTTGTGCTACATTTGGGCTCTTTTTTCACTGGTGGCCATCTTGGAAGACTTCTTTGTTATGAAGTTTCCTAATTTCCTCATTTACTGCAGTCTCCTCAGTAGGTAATGCTTTCAGTTTTTTACTTTGATTCCATCAAGAAGGCATTCAGATGTGTCACACATTTGCCATAAATTCAGAATGTTATTACTCTAGTTGTTCATTAGATCACTGTAGTAAAGCTACTGCTCACCAAGGAGTTAACTGGAAGTCTACTGCTGGTATTGAAAGTGATTGTTTCAGTCTGCATGTCAGAATTTTCTAATGAAATAGAAGAGGATTTGAGATCTCACTTAAAACATGCACTAAATTTTCTTTTTGCAGCACTAACCATAATTTCTATGGCAAAATGAACCCCCTCATTTTGTTCCTTTTTAAATTAAATGTTTTAAGTGTTACCAGTTTATTCCAATCAAGATGGCTTCAGGTGTGCCATACTTTTGTCATAAGTAAGGCTGTTGGCACTCTAGTTGTTCTTTAGAACACTCTGGGAAGCTGCAGTAGAACACAAAGGCATCAACTGACAGGCTGCTCCTGTTGAAATATAACAGGAAGATATTTGAGATCTCACTTAAAACATGTCCTAATTTTTCTTTCTACAGCACTAACCATAATTTCTATGGCAAAATGAACCCCTCATTTTGTTCCTTTTTAAATTAAATGTTTTAAGTGTTACCAGTTTATTCCAATCAAGATGGCTTCAGGTGTGCCATACTTTTGTCATAAGTAAGACTGTTAGCGCTCTAGTTGTTCTTTAGAACACTCTGGGAAGCCGCAGTAGAACACAAAGGCATCAACTGACAGGCTGCTCCTGTTGAAATATAACAGGAAGATATTTGAGATCACACTTGAAACATGTCCTAATTTTTCTTTCTACAGCACTAACCATAATTTCTATGACAAAATGAACACCATCATTTTGTTCCTTTTTAAATTAAATGTTTTAAGTGTTACCAGTTTATTCCAATCAAGATGGCTTCAGGTGTGCCATACTTTTGTCATAAGTAAGGCTGTTAGCACTCTAGTTGTTCTTTAGAACACTCTGGGAAGCTGCAGTAGAACACAAAGGAATCAACTGACAGTCTCTGCCCTTGTTGGATGTACATGTTTTACTGAGAATGTCAGACTTCATTCTCACATGACTGAGAAAGATAATGTGAATTTACAGAAAATATGCTCTCATTTTAGCTTCTGGAGCACCTTCCAAAACTGTATGGGACAAGCATGTGAAAATAGTTTTCTCTCAAACATGATTCATTATATCCCAGCAGAAGGTTTTTCACAGGGTAAAATCACCTTAGAACACACCACAATTCCTGAAATTAGTATGGTACCATCAACAAATGAATTCTAATGTAACTAAAGTCTGTTATCACCCTTTATAGTTCTCCTTTTGGTAACCCTCAAAATCTTCGATTCACTACAATGCATTTCAATGGGGTACGATCATTTATATTGGTCCCAAGATGGCTGCCAGCAATTCCAGGATGAAGTGCTGACAGCCAATCAGATCTCACGATGACATGTGTGGTTAGGCTCCGCCCAGATATATATGTGTTTTTACTTTTGATTTTCTCAGCAACTACTCAACGGATTTACACCATTTAACAAAAAGGTTTTTTTTTTAACCAAGAACTACCTCTTTGCCAAATTTGGTGTAATTCCGTTCAGCAGTTCGGGCTGTAGCCTTGCATAAAGTTTCCTATGGGAAATTGATTTTTTGACTCTTATTTTTTTAATTTCCCCGCAACTACTGAACGGATTTACACCATTTAACAAAAAGGGTTCTTTCTGAACCAAGAACTACCTCTTTGCCAAATTTGGTGTAATTCCGTTCAGCAGTTCGGTCTGTAGCCGTGTCTAAAGTTTCCTATGGGAAAATGAATGGGGAAAACACGTTTTGGGACCCCCCTTTTTTCTCGGCCCTTGCTTGACGAATCACCCTGAGACTTTCAGGGTAGGAGCGGACCGGAGCGGGCCATAAAGTTTGAAAATTTTGCGAAGATTCGTCAACCGACGCAATAGTTATTTCAAATAGAATGTCGCGGATTTCCTATGGAAAATAGGTCCTAACTATAACTATCTACTGGCGACCGCCAGTAGATTATAAATATATATATATATATATATATATATATATATATGTGAACAAGGCTCGCGAGAGCCGAAACGCGTTATGGCGACTATGGAGTAAACTAAAAATGTGAGCACTTACCTTGGGTCCGTGTCTGTCTGTTGGAAATTTATTGTCCTGGTACGGAAGTAAAGTGATATATATATAGGCATCCTGGAATGGGAGGAATACCGGTATTTAAAAAATGATCATCCGATACTTCCGGTTCTCTATCTCCTGCCCAAATTACAGAAGGACCCCATCAATCCACCAGGACGTCCTATAGTTTCCTCCAGAGGGAGTGTGTCAGAACATATCTCCAAATATGTTGACCACTTCCTCAGGGAGTTTGTTTCCAGGCTACCCAGTTACGTTAGGGACACTAAGGATTTCCTTAATAAGATACAGAACATATCATTGAGTGATGACTCCTTGCTCATCACTCTTGATGTACAATCCCTGTATACCATCATTGACCATCGGCAAGGTTTGGAGGCCTGTGATCATTTTCTCAAAGCCAGGGCGATATTTTTTAAGGAACACAGCAAGATGATACTCGATATGATCGAGTACTGCTTGACCAATAACATCTTCATGTTCAATGGTGTCCTGTATAGACAAACCACCGGTACGGCCATGGGTTCTTGCTTCGCTCCCAGTTTTGCGAATCTGTTCATGGGACACTGGGAGGAAGAAGTATTTAACAACCCGGCCTATGCAGGACACCTAGAACATGTAACGGTTTGGATGCGGTATATAGATGATCTGTTCTTGGTCTGGAGGGGCTCGGAACAGGAAGCAACTGAATTTATTGATAAACTGAACATAAATGACAAGGGCATTGTCCATTCTGGTAGTATTAATAAGACCATGGCAGAGTACCTAGATGTCAGGCTTGACATCAAGGACAATCAAGTTCATTCCACACTTTACAGGAAATCCACGGCTGGCAATAGTATTCTTCATGCCCTCAGCAGCCATCCGGAGACTCTTAAATGGAGTATTCCATATGGTGAACTGCTGAGGGCAAAAAGAAACTGCAGTACGGAGACAGCTTATCAACTGGAGAGCGCCAATATGTTAGAACGCCTCAAAATCAGAGGGTACCCAGATTGGGTGTTACGGAGAGCCAAGGAACGAGCAGACAGTGTATTTAGAGCCAGCACCATCTCAGACCCATCCCCTGAAACTATCGAAGAAAGTGAAAGTAGTATCAGGATCATCATGACATAACTCAGATTCAAACCAAATCCGAAAAATTCTGGCCAAAAATTGGGAAATACTTAAGTGTGATAACATCATAGCTGATAGCATCCCCACTAGTCCCAATATCACCTATAGAAAGGCTAGAAGCATTAGGGACCTCATAGTACACAGTGATATCACAGTATACCCTAAAAAATATGAACATGGTCTGAAAGGCTTTTTCCCTTGCGGTCATTGCAAGGCCTGTAGAAATAGTACTTTTTGCAGTAAGGCCACGTATAATGGGATCACTAAAGAAATTACTCAGTTTCTCACTTGTAGTTCCACTTTTGTGATCTATGCTATCATGTGCCCTTGCAAATTTTGGTACATAGGCAGTACCACCTTGATGGCCAAAAAACGTATATTGGAACACTGTCGTGCCATCACACACATTGATGAGAAATATCCGGTGGCTCGTCACTTCAGGGATAGCCACTTTTCAAATTCAGCACTCTTGAAATTCTTTATCTTAGAACAGATCACCAGTAATCCCAGAGGTGGAAATAGGGTGCTAAAACTCAGGCAGAGGGAGTCCAAATTTATTGTGGATTTCCAGACCAGATGCCCTGGTGGGCTCAATCAGGATGAAGAATTGGCAATACACTTGAGGGAATAGATTAACTATTTGATTGCCACCTATTACATGTATGTTTAGTTGCTGTAGATTATCTGATTTCATTTTGTATGTCCATTGATTATGTACAAGAGAGAAGACATTACTGCATTGTTTTTATGTTTTTATTCGTTGACTATTTATTGTTTTCTTTGTTCTTTCTGTTCTTTTCTCACACAGGAGGAAAGGAAGGGGCCCAGACACCGACACTCACTTTGCACGGGCAACCTACCCTTTTCCCCATTTCTTTCACCAGTGATCACGTCAACGATTGGGTATTGTATGAATGTAGTTTGGGATTCAATGTGGAATTGGATTAAACTTGAATTTACCTTGTTTCCACATGGTGACATTAGCAGGTTTGGGCACTTGCCCTTTCAGTAACACCTGATGTGGCTAATACTATCCACTGAGTATTTGTCTCCTCTGCCCCGTTTTTGTTGCCTTGTAACCTTGGGCACTTGCCCAATAACGGCTCTTTGTGCACATTGTTGCCTAGAACTTTCTCATACGTTCACTAGCACGCGCCAACAAGGTTCATCAGATCATGCACGATGTATGTTATCACGTAGACAATTTGGGACATATACCTATTGTTATTTTCCTGCTAATAAGAACACTGTTTGACTCTTTCCTCACATCTCCTTTTGATTCAGACATTATATGTATGACATTATGAGTCTTTAGAACATGTTGGTACTTTGTATTTATATAATTTACTTTTCAAACATGTCTGCCGTTTTTGTCCTTGAGATCGGAGGAAGTGTAATCATTTGTCCCCTTTCTATGTTCATGTTACAATGCTTTATTAGTCGTTGTGTTTATGAGCACATTTTCACGTGAGCAAGGCTTGCAGTAAGCCGAAACGCGTTGTGGAAATAAACACCCTTGATAGTTCGATCTGGTGTGGAGTCTGTGTACATTGAGAGCGCATGACATTGAACTTTGTTGGGATATATATATATATATATATATATATATATATATATATATATATATATTAGAAATGGGGGTCTCTAGTTGGCAGGGGTAGGTACCTTTTTCCAAATAGGGACCCTTGCTTCTAGTCAGGGTAAGGGGGATGCACTCCTAAAATAACCCCTGCTCACCCCTTTGGTAGCTTGGCACGAGCAGACAGGCTTATCTCAGAGGCAGTGTGTAAAGCATTTGCGAACACAAACAGTAATACAGTATGTAGTAATACATTGAAAACACTACAAATGGACACCACACCAGTTTAGAAAAATAGTAAATCTTTATCTAAACCAACAAGACCAAATACAATAAAAATCCAACATACAATACTCTTGAAAAATAGTTTTTGTGCAAAATAACCTTTAAATTGCAGGAAAATTAATAAAACACAGTTCTTCTGACTCTGTAGTTCCTCCTGGGGCTACCGCGAAACTGGAAACGACAGAGTCTAACAATTCCATCCGACTGCGTCGATACGGGCCAGCTAAATCGTCAACAGACTCGGACACAGTACCTTTCTTGTTGCGACCAACACGTCGGTGCAGGTCGGTTGGGGCAAATGTCGCGGTTGCATTGTGAAAAGGAGCGTTGCGGCGGACGATGTCCTCACGATTCGGTGCGGGCAGTGGCTCGTTGACGGAGTCGGTGAGACCAGGGCTTGCATTGAAGGGTGAGACGGTACTTGCTGCGGTGCTGGCAGGTCACGGTGCGGCGACGGAGCCAGTCAATGTTTGGCTTGGGCAGCGATGGAGTAGGTGACGTCCTTGCAGTGAGTAGCAAAGCATTGCTGAGTTCGGTGCCCTCAGGACGCGGTGCAAGCAGCAGCTCATTGACAGAGTCGGTGAGACCAGGGTTGCGTTGCGAAGCGTTGCTCTTGGCGGGGCTTTCAGGACACAGAATCCTGCGACGGACTTGATGACAGAGTCAGTTGCCCTTTTCTTCTGTGGAGACGATCAGACACTTTGAGGTCTTTGCTGTTCCTGAGACCTCTAGAACAGGGGGCAAGCTCAGTTCAAGCCCTTGGAGATCTTCTCTCCAAGCATGGGGACAAAGCAAGCAGCAAAGTCCTTTCTCCTTTCCTTGGCAGCAAGTAGCCACTGCAGGCCAACCCCAGACAGCAAACAGCACAGGGGCAGTATTCCTCCTCAGCTTCTCCGGCTCTTCTTGTTGGCAAAGGCTCCTCTTGATTTTCCAGAAGTGATCTAAAAGTCTGGGGTCTGGGCCCCTCTTTGTATACACACAAATCCTTTGTTCTCTGAAGGCAGAGAGTGTCTGTACCCAGCCAAAACCAGTTCTGTCCTCACTGGTGCAGCTTCCTGGCAGGAGGTGGAGACAGCCTTGTTGAAGGTAGACCAGGCCCATTCAGGTGAAAGGAAATCTCCTCCCCTACTTTAAATGCAGCCCAGGTCTATTCAGCCCAGCCCTGAATCATCAGACTTCTGGAGCCACTGCCCCTCTCCAGCCCCTGTCATCCAAAAGCCAGTCATGCAAGACACAAACCTAGCAGAGGCACACTGGATGGTTAGGCAAGAAAATACCTACTTTCTAAAAGTGGTATTTTCAAACACAGAATGTAAAAATCACCCTCACTACAAGATGCATTTGAACATTCTGAGTTCAGGTATACTAAACTTTATTTTTCTACCTTGTTCCCGGGGACAGTTATGTTTATAAGATGTTATAAACAAACTCCCCATTCTGTCCTATGGGAACAGGTAGCCTTGCAATAGTGAAAAACGAAATTGGCAGTATTTCACTATCAGGGCATGCCACAGACATCAGGGCATGTACTACCTTTCACATACAATGCACCCTGCCCACAGGTGTACCTTGGGCCTACCTTAGGGGTGACTAATATGTAGAAAAGGGAAGGTTTAGGGACTGGCAAGTGTGTGCACTTGCCAAGTCGACATGGCAGTACTAGACTGCACACAGGCTCTGCAATGGCAGGCCAGAGTTACATTTTACAGGTTGCTTCTGTGGGTGGCACAATCAGTGCTGCAGCCCAGTAGCAGCATTTGATTTACAGGCCCTGAGCACACACAGTGCACTGTACTAGGGTCTGAATAGTAAATCAAATATGCCAATCATGGAATCACTAATCCATAACAACAATTTACAGGGAGAGCATGTGCACTTTAGCACTGATCAGCAGTGGTGACGTGCCCAGAGTCAGAAAACCACCAACAACAGGTCAGAAAAAATACAGGAGGAAGGCAAAAAGTTCTGGGATGACCCTGCAAAAAGGGCCAAGTCCAACAATATATATATGTACTACTGATCAAGAACTCATGTACAACACAAACGTGCCCGCTGATCTTATCATATCAGTACATTGATTGGACACATTCCTCACTCCACACCGGAACACTTATTTTATGGGGCACTAGACCCGCAAGCCTTCTGTTCTCAAAAGCTAGGTTACAACACTACAATAGCGATGTATGAACCAAGCACGAGAATTGCGTCTCACAACATAGACCACACATACATGCCACGAGCTTTAACTCCTCATCACGAGACACGTTAAGCAATACCAAGTCTATACACAATTGCTCAGTCTGCTACTTGCTTTCATTTTTAACCATGAATTTTGGCACTTATATAATTTAAATGTGACGAAACATTTATTTTCTTTATGTCTATGAATACATATCTGTAACTGTACCTTTAAAAGACTTGTAAATGGAGGCAGAGGTCATGTGACCAAGACCACGGACGTGGTCGAAACGCGTCGTCCTTGTCTGCAACTTGAATAAACTTACCTGCTTAAATTGATCGTGTGGGCTCGAGCAATCTGTTCCCCCGGATTTCGATTCCTTCGGAAATAATCTGGTGGCGGCGTCCGCCAACGAAGCCCCAACTCGAGGAAGGGTATTCCGTTTCTGTCCGCTTCTCAACTGGATTCCTTGTTGTCAGGAATACCCACCGGTTGGACTGTCAGCGTATGCTGCATACCAAGAGAAAATCGGAACAACGATCCGAACTGAGGCACAACGCAAGCAAACCCACAGGAGAGAAGGTGAGGTAAGCGCGCACCCTAGTGTGCTATTTCCTTCCCCAATCCCGAGCTGGTTTGCGAAGATAGCGAGGGAAACGCGGTGTGCATTGGCACTTCCGCCTGACCTGTGCCCACAGCCAAACCTTAGCCAATTACGCAGCCAACTAGAGTTCACGTGAGCCAGACGGCTCAAAACGTGAGATCAATACCATAAGCAGGAGTGCTTACAGAGCACTGTGCACAACATTGCAAAATCATGGCAGACGAGTTTATGAAAGGACGTGAGGCAACCGCCAAGGCAATTTTCAGTAAAACACAACCAAATACTCAGCCGTCTGGGAGCACAAGGGATGAAGTGACCCCCACGAACCTGAGACAAAAAGGCAATACTCTAGAACGCTTGAGGCACAAGGAGATCAGCAGATGGTGGGAGGCGACCTCGTTGCAAAATTAGTTAGAAGTCAACCATATACCGAAAGGACTCCGGATTTTCATCACCCCCACTCTGTCAATACCAAAACTAAAGGTGCTGCAAGACTGGGTTGACAATACAACAGCATGCTCCTGGAGAATGTTGGAAATCTTAATAGCAAATGCCTGGGATGAACAACGATGCCTGTTAGGGCAGATACAGGAACTAATGGACGATTTAAAAAAAGAAGCTGACCAAAAAGAAGTAGAAATTATTATTAAATCAGTGGATGACAAAATGAAAGCCTTTGAGAAAGACGTGGTAGCCAGGAAACAGCGCAAATTTGTGCGCGACGAAATGGACTACGCATCAGGCCGCATACTAACCTTTGCCAAGAAATATGACAAAGTAAGATCAGAACTCAAAAAGAACTGAGCCTTAGAACTCCTAGAAACAAGCAAAGAGGGTTCTACAACGGACTTAAGTTCGAACCAAGAATCACTGGACAGCACAACATCAAGTAGTATGGAACAGCAGTCTTTTTCCAGGGAACTATGCCTCGCGCGCTGCATGGCCAAATGCGATGCAGCGCGCGCAACGGAATTCGTTTTATTTATTTATATGTTTACTTACCTCTATTCGGCCGTATTCCGTAGTTTACTACCCCCCACCCTGCCCCTCCCCCACCCCACGTCACCGCCCGGCAGCACTCCCACCATGGGCCGCTACTGAGTGCCAATGCGCTAGGGCAGGCACTATTGCTAGCCAACTCACTGGTACTTATTTCACTCCTCTCTTACGGATGAAAACCTGTTTCCGTTTTGCGGCTGTTTTAGATCTCTGACTAGCAGGGTAAATACAGATCTCTGCAGCAGGAGGTCAACGATCAATCACATGTCAATGTAAAATATATTCACACGGCATGTAAACTGTATATAGAAATATTGTGTGTGCTTAATGAAGGGTAAGTTGGGGCAGCATAAAAGTTGACAAAATCTCAAGAGATGGGACAACTAGAAACTCTTGAGTCTCGAAGAAAATGGTGCTAGACATGTTTTTACGAAACTGCAGCCGAAGTGTGTCTTGTAAGGCCAACTTGTTGCTTTAGGTCGTGTAATTTTTAGTGACACATGTAAACCAAGCAACAGAGAAAAATCCACTTTAAATACACTGGATCTTATTTTAGCATCTGTACAATAAATATGCATCTGGTTAGCAAATGCATTTACAAAACAGTATTTGCCTTGCTATTATTTCAGGAGTTAACACTGGCCCTGAAGGAAGGCTGAAGGATAGTTGGTTTATTCTTAACCATTCAAAGTTGTGAGGCGGGCTCTGTACCTTTGTAATGCGAACCCGGTTTAACATTTCTATTGACATGGGGTGCAAGACAAGAATGTTTTGGAAGTCACTGCCATTGTTAACGATGAGAGAAAGAGGAATCAGTAAAAAAATAAAAGAACAAACACAAGGGGAAAGATGAAAGAAAATAGAGTAGACGCAAAGTACAGCACGTAACCTGAATATGAGGAGACGGACAGAAAAGGGAAAATGACAATTAAACAAAAAATAACACAGCAGAAAAAATAGAAAACTTAGGGCCATATTCTCAAGAACGGCGATAACATTATCGCCGCTTAGCGGCAGGAAACTGCCGCTAAAGCGGCGATAAGGGGCTTTATCGCTGCTTTTGCAGCAGTTTCCTGCCGCTAAAGCGGCGATAATGTTATCGCCGTTCTTGAGAATATGGCCCTTAGTATTTCTTAAGTTATGCGTGAGTGATATTAACTTTGTGTTGTATTCTGTATTCTGTGCCTTCTGTGTGTCATGGTATTCTACATTCCGTATTCTCTTGGGCAGTCTATGTGATGTAAGATGTATTTCTTTGTATGTGCATCCTAAAAGTGCAGTTACATGTTCTGTCCTCTCGCTGGTAAATGTTGCCGGCTTTTTTCGGCAGTTATTGCAAGGGCTGGAAGGACACTTGTTGATGGGCTCCATAACCTTGCTACAATAAAGCTCCTTATTTACTACATGGAAGATCATACCATTTCTTTCCTTACCTACCCACAACAATTTGGCGATGATTTGGGATAGAGTTGTTTTCTTACATTTGTTTTTCTTTGGAGCCCATGCCGCTGTCGACAATATTGCAGTTTGTTGTTTTTTTTTTTTGGATGAAGCTGTTGCCTACTTGCTCAGAGTTTCAGGGGCATTTGTTCTCTTGCTTAGAGTCCTTGGTGTCTGCTTTTCTGTTTTGCCACGGATATTGGAGTCTCTGTGCGGCCAAGCCTATCGTTGCGGGTCCCGGCAGCCACACAGGAATGTAGAATTTGCACAGAGGTGTCAGAGCTGCACATAAATACGGGGGCATATTTTCTGCATTCTCCTACATGATTGCCAGCAGTGTCAGCCTAGCAGCATGTGGTGGGATTGGATAGTGACACTTGATGAGTGGTCGCTGGTCTGGAAAGTTGATTTATTAGATCATAGATAAATAAATAGGAACCCACGGCAAGAGGCAACTAACTGCACAACAGGAGTCAGCAGTACAACTGCCTCACACAGGGTAGAACAGAATGATTCAAAGATAACATTCTACAGAGAATCAACATTCTAAAACCTCTTAAAGCAACAGCATAGAACTACCCACGTACCACACAGCATTGGAAGTTCCTGGCAGTTTTGCCTACAGGCATCTTTCCAGTGGTTGGACGTTCGGAGAACTGGTTGCCAAGTAACCTTCGTAAACTCTACTTCATCTTCAGGCAAACATGTGATGTGTCATGCTTACGCTCAGTGTGCCACCATTTTAAATTCATTAGAAGTATCTTTTTACTTCTTCTGTTGCTGCAAGTCATACTGAATATGGACTCCATTAATGACCAACCAGTTTCACAGAGGCTGTTATTTTACTGTGTCTTCTTGCTATAAATCAACAGTATTTCTCAAACGTATTTCAGCATTTTGACTTACTTCATTTTACATCATCTTTTAACTTGGATGAGCTACACCTGCTGCACAGTGACTGGATATTTTGATTTGTTTAGTTTTCTTTCTCATTACTATTCATGTTATTATTACTTCATTAGTACTATTTTAATTGTATTTTTTTTTACTTTTACTGCTGTATTGTGTGCAACAAAAATGTCTACTGGAAATAGTATGCAACAAACTCCACATTTCTTAGATAGCCCGGGCGCACCTAAACTTGAATGGGAACATTGGTAATGTGTTTTTAGAAATTATCTCGTAGCTGTTGATGGAGTGAGTTATAGCCCAGATAGGAAAGCAGCTATTTTATACAATTGTCTAGGTACAGAAGACCAAAGGGTTTTTGATAGCTTACCAGTGATTCCACCTTCTGGGGAGGATTCTGGTGATGCTGACAATTGGGATGTGTGTTTAGAGGCAGAAAAAAGACTAGCCAAGTGTGGTATTCTGCTTTTATGTCTCTCCTTTCTGTGCCTTGTATTGCACAATCTCCTTTTCTGAGGTTGCTAGGTTGTGTTCTATTGTGGAACTCTCCCCCTTGAGAGAGAATGTTATTATTGGAAAGCTTTTGTCAGTTGGCTTGGACTGTTGGTGGCTGAGGTCCCTTGCATGAGATGTACAATAAACTTATGCTGTTTCTTCAACTACTTTTGGTCTCCTGCCTGCTATTTATCCTGAGGAGAACACCTCAGTTTGGCGACGAGTGAACCTACTTTCATCAAACAGGGACCTCAACACAACTCAGCTTAACTATCCAACTCAGCCACTTCTGAAGATTTGTTCCATGCTTGAAGATATAAGGTTGCTTTTACCTTAAATCCTTCGTGAGGCTCATCAGGTGTGCTGTCCTCGACTAACGTCTTCACTGCTTCATTCAACGTGAGGACTCTTCATAGATGACTTTTCAGCCTCCCTGCTCCTGCCTTCCTGAGGAGCACGCTGGTGTACTGTACCCTGGAGTCTCACGGTAGGGTTTGGTTTTCCTGTTTCTGGCATCTGCTCCGCTGGCTTCACAACGCGCTGCCGTGCGCCACTTTGGGCCTCCTCGCATCTGCCTGGCCTCGGCTGGAGGCCTACGTTTGTCTAACTTTGCCTGAAGGCCTACGTTTGCCTGACCTTGCCTGGAGGCCTACGCTTGCCTGTCTCTGCCCGGAGGCCTACATTTGCCTGACCTTGCCTGGAGGCCTACGCTTGCCTGTTTGTCCTGGAGGCCTGTCGGAGCAGGCCCGTTTGTTGATTCTCGGCGCTTACATGCACTTCTTTTATTTCATATTTTCACATCTGCGCTGATGCGCACAGCTTTATTGTTTTCTTTATTTGTTTAATTCTGTTTCTCGCAAAGTGCGTCAGGCTCGCATAATGTTCTCCTCTTAATGTTGGCTTGAGGTCTGTTGCCTGACCTTGCCTGGAGGCTTGTTGGAACAAGCTCATTGCTTCATTGTCAGCGCCATTTAATACTCCTACACCTGCGCTGATGCGCACAGCTGTAATCCTTTATGTACATTTTATCATCGCTACTTCTGCGCTGATGTGCACAGCTGCGTTTGATCACAGCTGTTATTTAATATTTCTACACCAGCGCTGATGTGCACAGCTTACTATTATCCCAACGCTGATGTGCATAGCTGCAATTCTTAATATTGACTTTATTATTGTTACCTATGTGCACAGGTGCGATTTATTGTAGGTATTCACGTGCACAGCTGTGGTTCTCTTTGTTTACTTCCACACACAGCTGTTTGCTTAACCTTTGTCTCATTTATTTTCTTGTCTTTCTTAAAATATTCACAATTGCTTACGTCTGTGTGAAACTCTCTCCTTAATTCTTAAACATGCAGAATGTCACTGCTGCTCCATTTTTTCTAGCTGCACCTGGTGATCCTTTAATTCCGTGTATCAAATGGAAAAAAGTCTTTGCCAATTATGCTAGGGTCTGTGGCACTTCCTTAAGTGCGGAAAGGAAAGCCTCTTTGTTTATGCATTGTCTGGGTTCGGAGGGTCAGGAAGTCTTTGAACATCTCCCTGATCTTCCGGACAGTGAAGCTGCCGTTTTAAATGAATATGAAGTATGTGTTAGAAAGATGGACATACATTATCTTCCCAGAGTAAGTATGGTTCTTGAGCGTTATCATTTTGGGAAGAGAATGCACAGACAAGAGGAAACTGTAGAGCAATATATTACCATTTTAAGAAAACTAGCTTCTACTTGTTGTTTTGGTGCAACCTTGGAGGAGAGGTTGAGAGATCAACTTATGCTTGGTTGTTCTATTGATAAAGCCAAGGACAGTTTATGGCAAAAAGATAATCCCTCCTTACAAGAAGTTATTACTATTTTGAAGTTACATGAGCATTCTAAAGCTTGTGTTGACACCATTAGAAAGGAGTGCTCAAAAACGGTGCTGTTGAGAAAAATGACAAAGATGTTAAAGAGGTTAGAATCAAACCTCCCTCTAAGAGTAGATCTGATAGGCCTTCGGTCTCAGCCAAACCTTCTAAAAGTTTTTCACCTTCTAGTAATACTTTGTTTCAAGGTAAATGTTTTAGGTGTGGCAATCCTGGGCACATGACCAACTTTAAAGACTGTCCTGGGTGGAAGGTTTCCTGTTCCAATTGTGGCAAGAAAGGCCATTTTTCGCGTTGCTGTAGACCCAAGAGGGAGCAGAAGAAAGTTAGGGAAGTTGATGTTTACGAGCAAGATGGTGAGGTTGTTGAGATTTGTCAAGTTGTTGAATGAATATGGGGCTTTTTGAGAATGCATTGATAAATGATCAGTCTGTAAAAACAGCTATGTAACAAGGTCAAATTAGTCAAGCCAGACATCAAACCCAGAGGTAATGGAGGAGAAGCTATTGATCTTTTGGGGTATTTCTCGGGTACTATTGAATTCAAAGGCAGAATTGTTCCTGGGAAAATGTATATGTCTATGAGAGGGGATTCTTTGATTAGTTGGTTCCACCAGCGGGATATTTACCTGTACCTAGATCCAAATCAAACGCCCTCTGTGTGTTTGAGGGATATGCCAGCTGTTAAAGCTGTAAATGATGGGGCTCATGTCTGGATTGCGAAATATCCATAAGTCTTTAGCAAGGAATTAGGCTGCCTCAAGAACTATGTTCACCACATAAAGATCAAACCAGGAGTGTACCCAAAGTAGCAAAGGTCAGGGGTGTTCCTTTACTAGTGAAAGATAGCATGAAAAATGAATTAGATAAGCTTATCAAAAATGGAATCATTCAAGAGGTAGAGGCGACTGAGTGGAGTTCTCCAGTCGTTATGGCTCGCAAGGCCAATGGGGAGGCTAGATTATGCATAGATTTGAGAGAGTTGAATAAAGAAGTCATCGTGGACCATTATCCTCTCCCCAATATCACTGAAATGTTGTCCTCTTTGGCTGGAGCCAAACACTTTTCCACATTGGACCTTTCATCAGTGTACCATCAGGTCAAGCTTCATCAAACTTCACAAGATCTTACCACCTTCATCACGCCTTTTGGTACCTTCAAGTGTCTCAGGATGCCTTTTGGACTTATCTCAGCGGCCTCTGTTTTTCAGAGGGTGATGAAGAGAGTTCTCAGTGGTATTGCTGGGATCAAAGTATATCAAGACGACATCCTTATCCATGGTGTTAACCTTGAAGAACATGATAAAAGGTTAACTCTGGTTTTAGAAAGGCTCTTTTCTGCTGGTCTCACTCTGAAGTCTGAAAAATGCAAATTTAATGTTGGGGAAATTGAGTACCTGGGTCATGTAATTTCTGGTTCTGGTATTAAACCCAAACCCTCTTTGGTACAAGCCATTTCTAACTTGGAATACCCTAAGAACAAAGAGGAATTAGTAAAGTTCCTGGGTATGACGGAATTTTATAATAAGTTTGTTCCCAATTTTTCACAAAAACCTGAAGTTTTGCATAGCTTGCTAAAAATGGGTTGTGAGTTTGTGTGGAGTCATGCCCGTAGTGAAGAGTTTGATGTCATCAAACAGTGTTTGAATGATGCCCCTTCCTTATCTAGCTTTGATTCCTTGTTAGAGTCATATCTCATGACGGATGCTAGTTCAAAAGGCTTTGGTGCTGTTTTAGTACAGAAAGCTGGTGGTTCTGAAAAGACCATTCTTTTCATTTCCAGACCCTTGAGAGGTGCCGAGTGTAATTATTCTGTCGTGGAGAAAGAAGCTCTGGGAGTCTACGGGGTCATTCGCAAGCTAAAGAAGTTTTTGTGGGGAAAATCGTTTCATGTTGTTTCTGATCACAAACCTCTTAGAGGTGTTTTCTGCAAGAAAGGGGTTGACTTTGTCTCGCACAGGATTAGGAAGTGGGTTGTTGCCTTGAAAGAGTTTCAATTTGATGTTTCTTATCTTCCCGGCTCTAAAAACATTTTGGCAGACTGTCTCTCCAGGCTTTGTAGTCAAAATGATATTTTTAGGAGTATGCTATAAGGGTAAGGTATGTGGTATTCTGCTTTTATGTCTCTCCTTTCTGTGCCTTGTATTGCGCAATCTCCTTTTCTGAGGTTGCTAGGTTGTGTTCTATTGTGGAACTCTCCCTCTTGAGAGAGAATGTCATTATTGGAAAGTTTTTGTCAGTTGGCTTGGACTGTTGGTGGCTGAGGTCCCTTGCATGAGATGTACAATAAGCTTATGCTGTTTCTTCAACTACTTTTGGTCTCCTCCCTGCTATTTATCCTGAGGAGAACACCTCACCAAACAATTTACTCAGGAACCAAGCATAGTTTTAGAACGATTTAATTTTTTTCAAGAAAACAATCTTTGGTTGAAAATTCAGAACAGTATTTGGCTGCACTTGGAATTCTTGTCAGCACCTGTGAATTTGAGAATGCTAAACATCAATACCTGAGGGATCAGATTGTTTTAAATTTTTACTCCAAAAAGTTCAAGAACATTAATTATGTTGCACCAATCCTTCATTAGAGGAGACAGTAAAAATAGCGAAAGGCATAGAACGTTCTGCAGAATCGGTGAAAGTGTTGGATGGCACAGCTGCTAGTGCCACTGGTAATTTGGAAAACAGGAGTCTGAAAGCAGTTAAAAAAGTTCAGCATAATCAACCACTTAAACAGTATAGTAAGACTAACACTGTCAGTAAAGTCAATTCCTGTGACAGATGTGGATCATACGGGCATATTGCAAGTAGTTCAAGTTGTCCTGTTCTTTGGAAAAGATGCAGTAAGTGCAGAAAAATAGGTCATTTCATGAAAGTTTGCAAAAGTAGTAACACTGTCAGAGTAAATTGTGTCCCTGAAGTGGAGAACACCCAAATTCAGGAACAAAGAAGCATAAATGCAGTGACTGTCTTAACAGTAGGTATTGATCAGCATAATGCGGTTGCACAGAAGTGTGACCAGGACAAAGGGACTATTGCCAAGGGTAATGGGCCTTTTTGTGAAGCTAAAATTGGACAAGTCTGTATAAAGGTTATAGTGGATTCGGGTTCACCAATAACAATGTTGTCTGAAGCACCATTTAAAGATAACTGGAGCTATTATATACTCAACAACCAGATATTAGAGCCGTTGGATATGGAGAAACAGAGATTGAAACCCTGTTTTTTTTTTAAAGATATACTTAGTTTTTCTGGTAGAGAAGTGTTCACTGAAATCTATGTAGCAGTTAACGGATGTGATATCATAGGATGGGTAAATCATGGTAGACTACATATTGTATTGAAACCTAGTACCACTACACCTATCATGCTTATTGAAAATAATTCCAGTAATCTCCAACAAATTTTAGCTAAATATCCTGATGAGAGAATTGGCACTGAGAGAGGTTGTGATCATGAAGTTATTTAAAAAGAAAGATGCTGTACCAATCAAACACAAAGTATGTGATGTTCCATTATCTGTGAGGGAAGATCTCAAGTTAAATTTAGATCATTTGTGTAAAGACAATATCAAAGAACCTGTTAATGCTGCTGAATGAGTCAGCGCTATTGTTATAGCCAAGAAGAAGAATGGCCAAATTTGTTTATGTGCAGATTTGCGCTCTCTTAACAGGAACATCTTAGTTGATTGTCACCCTCTACCAAAAATTGAGGAGCTTTTAACTACCTTGGGTGGAGCAAAAGTGTTTAGCAATATTGACCTGAAAGCAGCTTATCATCAGGTACCACTGAAAAAAGATTCACAAGATTTGACCACTTTTATTACACCGTTTGGGGCATTCATATATTTGGTGTTACCATTTGGGCTAGCCTCATTTTCAAGCGTGTTTCAAAAATTGATGTTTAAACTATTTAAAAATGTCACAGGAGTACTTGCTTTTCAGGACGATATCCTCATATTTGCAAACACTGTGGAGGAGCACAATATTATTTTAGATCAAGTGCTGGGTAGATTGTGTGAGTATGGCATGACTGTATCTAAAAACAAGTGTAAGTTTTTGACTGATAAAGTGAAGTATTTGGGGCACTGTATTACTTATGAGGGTGTCAGACCCAAAGAAGGTCTGGTCAAAGCGTTAAAGGAATTACCAGCTCCAAGTAATAAGGATGAATTTAAGTCTTTCATAGGCCTTAGTGATCACTACTCTAGATTTGTGTTAGGATATGCTACTTTAATGGAACCGCTAAACAAAATGTTAAGGAAGAAAGATACATTTGTTTGGTGTTCAGAGCAGGAAAAAGTGTTTATTGATATTAAAGATTTATTACCCAAAGTTCCAGCATTAAAAACTTATGTCAGTGGACATAAGTGTATCATTACTGTGGATGCTAGTGCGGTTGGGTTAGGTGCTATTCTATGTCAACGTATTGATCATGTAGAAAGTACTGTGGCTTTTGCATCTAGAGTGCTGTCTGACACAGAGAAAAGGTACTGTACAATTGAAAGAGAGGCTCTTGCTTGTGCATAGGCTACTGAGAAATTTAAAGCATATGTGTTGGGCACTCAACGTTGATGGCCCATTAGGAATTTGGGGGCATATTATCAAGGGCAGTATCGCCACTTTAGCGGCACTTTTTGCTGATAAAGCGGCGATATTTTTATCGCCCTATTAGCAAGCTGTCGCTAACAGCTGTTAGCAACAGCTTAATGGCGATAGCGGCCGTTTTGTTGCCGCTTTGCATGTCAGCGATAATTATCACTAATGACATGCAAAGTAGGCATTCCCAACTAAAAGCAACTGCAAACAGTCGCAAACACAACTTCCCCCTATTATCAATGCCCGCGAAGCGATAAAAAAAGTTGCGCTAACCGCGATTATCGCTGGAATTTAACACCTGCTAAAAACTTGACTTACCTATTTCCTCAATGGGAGGTGGATTGTGAGGCTAAGTCTACCATGGCCTATCATCAAGGATTCCCCTATCGCTGGTGTTTTATCACAGGATTTCCTGCGATATTCTCGCATTTCGCCGCTATCGCTGGATTTTTTATCGCCTTGGAGATAAGCGTTGCTAATAACGCGCTATCTCGGCGATGAAATCCAGCGATAGCCGGCGATAAAAAAAACAGTGCTAAGCGCGCTTTGCGATAATTATCGCAAATCGTTGCTAATATGCCCCTATGTTCTACTCACAGAATTTCAATGTTCTATTATAAGAAGCAACATACCTAGTCCTCAAGAATTGTATTTACCAGCTGTAAATGATTCTTTATTGGGAAATATTTTCTTCTATCCTATGGCCTCAAAGGTTAAACCCTTTGTGGGGGTGCCTGATAATTTAATTTAATTCTCACAGGATCCTGACAACTCTTGCATGCCAGAGGTTACTAAAGGAGTTTGTATCACAAGAAGTGGTAGATTATGCAGGAAACCTAAAAACTTGAATGATTTCTCTGCATAATTATATTTATATAAATGCATGAATTTTTTGTTGTTGTTTTGTTGTTGTAAGAGGGGGATGTTTGTGTTGTATAGTCTGTGCCTTATGTGTGTAAAGGTATTCTACATTCTGTATTCTCTTGGGCATTCTATGTGATGTAAGATGTATTTCTTTGTATGTGCATCTTACAAGTGTTCTGTCCTCTCGCCGGTAAATGTTGCCGGTTTTTCAAGGCAGTTATAGCGAGGGCACAGAGGTGGAAGGACACTTGTGGATGGGCTCCATACCTTGCTACAAACAGTATCCTTTTCAGATTCACCTGTGAAAATTCCATTGAATGTATAGGATAACAGAACACAATATTGTGCAACTGAATTAGCATTTCTCTCTCCCATGACAACAGTGACTCCCATTTGAGCAGCTATACTGCATGTTATGGTAAGGGCAATCAATTTCGAATTTTGGGCTGAGGTAACTACTGAAAGCCATGAAGCTTTGACAACATAATGTATAAGGAGCACAGCATGTGCTGCTTTTAATGTGTCATTGTTACCTTTCAAATATGGGCCAACTACAAAATGGACATTGTTGGGCTGATTCAGACGTTCATCATTAAAGTCTAACCTTGGCTTCATGCATATATTCATGATATCTAGACACTCATATTCAGTTTCATCACAAACCATTTGATTTGCTGGCATTTCTGTGACATTAGGGTCAAAGGTCATTGGGAAATACATCACAGACCTTTGAACACATTCATGTTTTTGAACAGGCACTGAGAGAGCGCAGCCCTCCCTCTCACTGCAAATTTATGTATTTTCTTTTAAATAAACTTGCATTCTTAGTGCCGGGGCGCGACACTTTTTCTCTTTCAACTCTAGGAATGCTTTTGTGCAATTGTTGTCCAATGGAAGCGGATCAGACACATCCTTGTGTGTCAGCCTCAGTAAAGGCTTAGCCACCAGGGAAAGGTTTGGTAACCACTCACTATAGCAACCGACCATTCCCAAAAACATCCTGACTTCTTTCTGAATTTGAGGTGGATTCATCTGGAGAATTATTTCCACTCTCTCTGGTGACACCTTTCTAGCTCGCTTTCCAATTATGTGTCCCAGACATTCATTTTCTTTTTGACAGTACTCCTGACTATTCTCATGCAATGGCACTCTGACATGAACTTGACAAAAATCAATAACAGTAAGCCATTCTTCAGCACATGGAATGTGAAAAAATATATTGGCTGGATTCGGTACCATAGGACAACATAGAAAAGTTATGCTATTAATCTCCTGCACTAATCTGTTCTTATCATTTAGTTTCTGTGAACCTGTGATCAGAAAGTTACATAAACTTCCAATCAATTCCATCAAAAATCCTTTACTCAGTTTATCTCCAATTATAGGTAAAATTTCTGCAACTGATGGTGTTCTTGAATACATGTCATCTAGTTCTAATTTTAATAAGACATGTTCTGCATGTTTTATTAATCTGACATCTTTCTCTGTGAACTCACTTACTTCTGTGTTAATTATTTCTTTCAAATCAGAAGGTAATTTTTCAACTGTCATTTCTGGAAACAATGCTACAGCTGTCTCTTGTTGAAATGGGTTCTGATTTTGTTTCTGGGAAGAATCCACATTTGCTCTGGACAACTTATTTAAATTAATTTGAGCATTTTCCATATTTTGTGAAAGCATCTAAACTTAAAAAACTCCTGCCGTTGTTACCTGTTTCTGAACTGACATATGCATTTG